>CAMOHE010031355.1:0-21128 GCA_946598075.1 Artocarpus hirsutus
TACAAGGAATGCTTTGTATATATGTGCTTTATGTGTGCTTTGCCATGCTTGCAGAAATGCACCCACAGGTCCCACCCAAAGGCTAGGAACCAAGAAGACTATAATAAAAGTGGTGTTCATCATAGTTATCTTGTGCTTTTATTCATACTAATCACATACGTGCTTAGATGTGGTTTTGTTTCACTGTGCCTTGACTTTCTTAATGCTGTTTGATACTCAAATTATTGCAGCCTTGAAAATGGCATTTTAAACTTTTTAGACAAGATATTTTTCACTAATAGCCTAGTATGAAACCATTTCAATCTTATAAGGTTACTGAAAACAACAGCAACTATGAGACCTTTATGAGTGTCCTGTCAAGGTCCTTTTAGTACACTTACAAATGATAATGCATATGTTTTTATTGCTGAAATTTGTATGAATTCTTTGTGAATGATATACTCTGTTTCTAATCAATGTAATTACATAAAAACATGGCTCATCACTAGCTTCACATAAGATCTCGTTGCTTTTCTCTAACAATATGTAAGATTTCTTTAAGTTGTAATTCCAATGTCCTTTATCTGATTTGTAAGCATATATGAACAGATTATTGGCCACGAGCAGTTCAGGTTTGTGGTTTTTGGTTTCTTCCTCCGGAATGGCAGTTTTCATGTCAGAAGTGCAGAGAAATCTTAGCACTTGTTTCTGCAGGGCATTTACACAAGAAAGATGAACTATGCTCTGCTCATGTTCATTTGCAATCTTTTCTGAAGACTCGTATATTAGAGCCACTTGTGTTTATTGGGCTGAGTTCCGTTGGTTGGCAAGTTGCTCAAAACCATTGTTGTTAACTGGAATTATTATTTTATTTACTTATTTTTTATTTTTTATTTACTGAAAAGTGATTTAGAAGAATGGATCAGAGTCAGTAATTTCACCAAATCTGAGGCATTCAAACAGGCCTTCCCTGTTTCTGCGCCCCCTCCCTTCAAAGTTGGATAGTCCATTTTAGTAGTGAACTACTAGGGCTTTTGACGTCTCCAATATTGGTAGTAATATATGGCTGCTGTCGGGTGGTCTTCATATTTCTTGTCCTGAACTGAGTTTTGCTTTGTATTTGCAGCATGGGATTTTTGAAAGACCCTCTAGCATTTCTTCACGTTCTTCAAACAGTTATAAAAATCACAAGGTACAGAATCATCCTTTTCACAGCTGGCTACGAACCTTTTGATGCAGCAATCCAAGCAATTACTGCTGAAACAGCTTCACACATGGACAATATGCAATTAAGTGAAGATTGCCTCTGTCTCTTCAATGGCCGGCTCTTCTGCTTTTCAGGGTAAGCATCTCCTATGCAGCTTGACTGAATGGATGTTTTTTCATGAAGAAGACAAATATTTATCGTTGGACTTTAGTTTTAAGAAGACTTTGAAATCTATAAGGACGTTTTGAAGAAAATGCCAACGACAAATTCTTGTCTTTTCAAATTAGTTTCGTCAAAGTGTGTTGTAAAAGCATTACGCAAGCTGAATTTAAATGTTATTTTTGATGATTTTTTGTCTTCTTGTTACCATAGAGGGATATGGCCTTTTTAAAAGTACTTTTAAAATAAACAACCACAACTTTTCTGTTGGAAAGTCAGACAAATTCCATGAAACATGGAATAATTTTAGATTTATTTTTTGGCTTGTTTTTAGGAGTTGATTGTGGCTCAGATTAGGGTAGAAAGTTAAGGTTGTCTGTGTATATATTCCTTGTTGTATATTCTGATAATTGAAGAGGAATGGAACCATTTTAGTCCATATCGTACCAGGGCCTAATTAGGTTCTTTAGGAATATTTTTCAGCCTTTGTTTTTCCTCTCTTGTTTCAGCCTTAATTGCTGAATATTGTGCCCTGTTCTTCTCTGTTTCACGACTTGAAACAGACCTTTGCTTTTAAATTTGTAGTGGGGGCTATATGTGTGTTAACATAATACAATATATATTCACATATAAAGGATTTTTAAAAATAAAAAATTTGAGCGGGGGCTTAAAAGTAGATCCGTGCACGTCCGTGGGTTATAGCTAGATTCCTGTTGTTTTTTAAGGAGACCAAATCGTTTTTTAAGAAGACCAAACGTTATGTTCAAAAATGACTTGTTGTTCCACTGTTCAAGGTGTCGTTCACTGTTCACCGTGTCTTTTTGTTCAAAACTAAAAAGAGTGGCATGTCAATCGCTGTCTTTGCCTTGGTTTTCATTCCAAGAGAAAAAAAATGACTTTCTGTTACTACTCTTTCCACATCTATGAATGTTGCTAGTCTTCCAAATTGTTTCTTGGATTATAGACTATCGAGCAATAGACCATATGACGAGCCATTCAATTTTTTTTTTACGTTCTACACCCCTTGTTCAGGAAGGCAAAAGGTGAAAGTGGCAGATTGCTTGTCCTCATCAGTGGCAGGAAAAGGATGTATTCCTATCTCCAAAAATTTCTTGACTCTGTGTTACATGTTCCTAATCTTTCTTGTAATCTCCTTTCAATCCACAAAATTACCAAAGACCTTAATGTGTTGCCAATCTTTTTCCATATCACTGTTAATTTCAGGACTCATGCTCAGGAAAGGTGATTGGTGCTGGAAAGGAGTTTGATGGACTTTACTACTTTGAGGGTGAGTCTTTTGGCTCAGGAAATCTGTCTCAAGCACACTTAAGCTCTTCCATTAATTCCAATCAAGAAATTGAACTTTGGCACAAAAGATTAGGGCATCCAAATTTTTTATACCTAAAAAGTGTTTCCCGCCTTGTTTAAAAATAAAGATGTTTCTAATTTTCAATGCGAGGTTTAGTTTTCCAAATACCATCGAGCCCATTTCCCTGCACAAATGCAGAAAGAGTCGCAACCTTTTTCCCTTATTCATAGTGATATTTTGGGACCTTCACGTGTCAATAATGTTTCTAGGGCTAGGTTGTTCATCACTTTTATTGATGATCATACTCATGTGAGTTGGGTCTATTATCTAAAACAAAAATCTGAAGCAACAAAGATCTTTCAAAATTTTCCATTAAATGATAAAGACCCAATTTCAAGCCAACCTACAAATTCTTCGAATAGATAATGCTAGAGAATATTTTGTTTCAATCCTTGGGTCCTATTTGCAAGATCATGGAATTGTACATCATAGTTCTTATGTTGATACTCCTCAACAAAATGGAGTTGTCAAGAGAAAAATAGGCATCTTGCTGATGTTGCTAGAGCTTTATTGTTTCCCATGGGGGAACATAAGAGTTTTTGGGGTGAAGCCGTTCAAACTGCAACTTATCTTATCAACAGAATGCCATAAAGAGTCTTGGATTTCAAAACACCACTTGACACTCTCAGAAGTAGGTATCCGTTATCTAAACTTTTTAGCTCCACCCAAAATTTTTGGTTGTGTTGCATTTGTTTGCATACATAATCATAATAGAGGAAAATTAGATCCAAGGGCCCTTCGTTGTGTTTACTTGGGTTACTCTCCAACTCAAAAGGGATACTAGTGTTATAATCCTTCTACAAGGAATTTTTTTTTGTCTTTATAGATGTCACCTTTTTTGAAAACACTTATTTTTTTTACCAAAACTTCTCTTCAAGGGGAGTCAACATGATAGACAACATGATGAAGATCTATTTTCTCCATTGTCCACTACCATTCCCGAGTCATCTCCATCTGTGGAAGTTCCCGAGTCATTTGCATATGTGGAAACCTCCTCATCTTCTCTTAAAAATGTTCAGCCTACACCTTCCCCTTCTATACCCTCTCATGTACCTTGTGAGTCTGTTGCCACTGAAGTTCCATAACCTTCATCTCTAATCCCCACTCTAGTTGAGTATGTAAGAGATAGAAACAAAGAACCAATACTTTATTCAAGAAGGAACGAGATAACCTCCTCAATAGCACCAATTGCCTTAATTGTGCGCAAAGATTTTGGAAAACACAGGTAACCCTTCAGTTTGTAATATTTGTAGGCAACTTGACTTGACCAATCTTCCTGATCTTTCAGATGTTGATATCCCAATTGCTAATAGGAAAGGTGTTAGATCTTGTACAATGCATCCTATTTCAAACCATGTTTGATATCAAAAATTATACACTGCTTTTAAAGCCTTTGTTACTAATTTGTCTTCTTGTGAGCCTATTACAAGTACCATACATGAAGCTTTTTTTTTGCTCCATGACGGAAAGAGGCTATCTTTGAAGAAATGAGGGCATTGAAAAAAAAATGATACATGGGAACTTGTTGATCATCCTAAAAGAGACCAGTGGAATGTAAATGGGTGTTTACAGTAAAACACAATGCAAATAGGACGGTTGAAAGATATAAAGCAAGACTTGTGGTAAAGGAATTTACAAGCGTATGGAATTGACTATTAAGAAACTTTTGTTCCAGTTGCCAAAATGAATTCAATTCAAATTCTCCTTTCTCTTGCAACAAATCTAGCTTGGCATTTTGATTAACTTGATGTGAAGAATACATTCTTGCATGGAGACTTGGCAGAAGAAACATACGTGGAGTTACCATCGGGTTTTGAAGATGTTTTTGGATAGAAGAAAGTGTGCAAGCTAAAAAAGTCTTTGTATGGACTAAAGCAATTGCCTAGAGCATGGTTTGAAAGGTTCACCAAGGCTATTTGTTGTTTTGAGTACACTTAGAGTCAAGGGGACCATACCTTGTTCTACAAGCACTCTAAAAATGGGAGCATTACAAACTTGATTGTTTATGTGGATGACATAATTGTTACTGGTGACGATACTGACAAAATCCAAAGGCTTAAGAGAATGCTCGCCAAGGAATTTTAGATTAAGGATCTGGGAAAGCTAAGATATTTTCTGGGTATTGAGGTTGCAAGATCGAAGAAAGGAATATTTCTATCATAAAGTATGTCTTAGATCTCTTCAAAGAAATATGGATGTTGGGCTGCAAGCCAGGAGAAACTCTAAGTGATCCGAAATACTTCAGAAGTATGGTGGAAAGTGCTGCAGTTGACAAAGGTCGATGTCAGAGATTGGTTGGTAAATTGATATACTTGTCTTGTACTTGGCCTGACATTGTATTCACTGTTAGTGTAGTGAGTCAGCATATGCATTCTCCTCTTCATATGGAGGTTGTTATGAAGATTCTATGGTACTTGAAAGGCTCACTTGGAAAAGGATTACTGTTCTCAAAAAATCATCTCCAAGTAGAAGGTTGCACAGTGCCGACTAAGCTGGTTTTGCAACTGACAGAAGGTCTACATCTAGATATTGCACTTTCTTTGGAGGAAATTTTGTTACTTGGAGAATTAAGAACAGACTGTCGTGGCCAGATTAACTGTTGAAGCTAAGTTTAGAGCAATGGCACAAAGAATTTGTGAGCTGTTATGGTTGAAGATTTTACTTAAGGAACTATGAGTTGCCACATTAGAAACAATGAAGCTCTATTGTGATAATAAAGTTGCTATCAACATTGCTCACAATCCCATCCATCGTGACAGAACCAAGCATGTTGAAATTGACATACACTTCGTGAAGGAGAAGATTGAAAGCGGTGAAACTCTTATTCCATTTGTCAAACGTGGAAACCAACTAGCTGATGTCTTGACTAAAGGGTTAAATTGATCTATGTTTCTTTCATGTATTAGCAAGCTAGGAATGATGGATATTTTCAAACCAGCTTGAGGGGGAGTATTGGAAAGTCAAACAAATTCTATGAAACATGGAATAATTTTAGGCTTATTTTTAGGAGTAGATTGTGGCTCAGATTAACGTAAAAAGTTATGGTTGTTTGTGTATGTATTCCTTATTGTATATTTCGATATTTGAAGAGGAATGGAACCATTTTAGTCCATATTTTCTAAATTAGGCAAATGGTTGTTTATCAGTGATAAATTCTGATAAACTCATTGATAAACTTGAGTTTATCAAGTTTAACACTAAAAAACTCGATAAAATCAAGTTTATAGTTTTTTATTGATAAACTGCTATTTGCTTAAGTTTAAAAAGTTATAATCATTTATTTTAAAGGGGCCATTAAAAAGGCCACTGAGTCCAACTTCCTTTTTTGCCCCCTTATGTATGTGTTTGTGTTCTACATATTTCTATACTTGTTTACCTTGTGTTCTCATTCTCTCTTCCCGTCCTTGATAAATTTTACTTTACAAAAACAAATGAATTGTTTCCATGCACCTTTTGTGTGTGTGTTTTTTTTTTTAAAGGGAAAACGTGAGAGTTTAGCTAACGTAATTTATGTTGACTGTACACAACATGGCATCCATACTTATATGTACATACCTTGGTTAATATTTATATAATATTTTCTCATTTTTATGCTGTTTATATATACAAATTCATAAATGCGGTGAACCTTGAACAACTACAGTAATAACGTTCATGCCTTTTCACCAAACAAGCATATTGAGCTTAAAGAGTCATCCCATATTGTCCGTGTGGCATTGTTTTGTTTACTGCTTTTTCCCAAGTATTTTCGTTATAATATTCAATTTGGAATAGTTTCTAGATCATTTAGCTTATGATTGAATGTCTCTGATGGCTCATATCTGATGGCTCATGTCCTCTTGTGGAACTAACGTTGCCTTTAAACTTCGAATCAGTACCATGGCATATAACTGGCTCTTTCCTAGATGTGCGGCTGCAATTCATCACGGGGGCAGGTTAGAGAACCTTGCTGGTTTTAGAGGAATGAATAACTTAAATAAGCACTAATATATGTTTTCATGCATGGAACATTGAAAATAGTGGAAGTACTGCTGCTGCGCTTCAAGCTGGAATTCCTCAGGTGAGTTCTATTGCTATCTATCGCCTTTCATCTTTAATGAATTTCTTCATCATCTTCACTGAACTATCGCTCCCTCTCTCTGTTCAACAAATTGATGACAATGTTGGTTGGCAGGTACTTTGTCCATTCATGCACGACCAATTCTACTGGGCCGAGAGAATGTTTTGGCTAGGAGTTGCACCAGAGCCGCTGAGAAGGGACCACTTGTTTCCCGAAACTAACGATAAGAAGAGCATCTGGGAAGCTGCAAATGTGTTGTCAAGGGCAATAAATGATGCGTTATCTCCTGAAGTCAAAGCACGTGCAGCCGAAATTTCTAAAAAACTTTCTACCGAGGTGATTTCTCTTTCTGAAATATACGTTGCATTTGTTGGGGGCATTCAAGAACCAAAGATTTTTTTGATAGTCAGCATTGATTTCATTGCCACTTTAAGACTCGACCGTTACTTATTATCTGCATTATTCATTGCATTAAACATCAATACTCATCATACTTTCTGCAAGATTGCTCTGAGCAAAAAATGAATAGAGTTTAGTACTGTTACAATGCTAAATGCTTATCAATGAAGGACGTCTGGCTTATTGTGTTACCAGGAGAAAGTACCGGTTAATCTTATGAAGATCATGGAAGCGATAGGGAAATTGTTTGGTTTTTAATTCTCTAAAGTTAAACGTTGTAACGTATGGATCAATAGCGTTTCTAAAATTCTAACCTTTACATCTTATGAAATTACACTTGAAAATAATTTACAGGATGGAGTCTTGGAGGCTGTCAAGTGCATGAAGAAAGAGTTCGGCTGTTCTAGTTCGGACACTCCAGCAAGTTGACTTTTTTATTTTTCCGACTCCCCTAAAAATATATGCATTTCTTTAACGAGTTTTTACTCAAGTTGATAATAGGAGTCGCTCTCCTGGCTAACAAAATGTGTTTACTAGAGCTTTGTTTACTAGAGCTTGGAAACGAAATTTGAAAGGAAAAAGCCGAAAGAGCCTTACATTAACACTTCATACTTGCCTCACTTTTAAAAAAAATCTTATCACATCTGTAGGATGTGTTCAAATCATTTAATAAATATATTAAAATTAGGAAAAAAAAATTAAATCCATGCAACAAAGAGAAAGGACATCTTGGTTAGCTACCAAATTGACGGGTCTTGGTGTGCAAGTTCAATCCCACACACCACGATAATACTTTAAGGGCGTGTCTGTCATGCTAGACTAGGACTAGAATTGGGATAAATAATTCTAATATCATGTTTGGTGGTAAGATTTGACTAGACAATTTATCCGTCAACAAAAAAAAAAAAGCCCCATTAATGCCTCATAAAACTATAGGACTTGAAAATTTCGCGGACCCATGCCTATCCCCTCTTTTGTTGTGAGCAAGAACTTTGTTGCAAGTTGAAACATGCCACTATTACCCTTATTGTCTATCCACCACTGTCGTTGCAAAACACAACCACTAGCTATTGTGAAGCTCAAGGCTCGTTGGTCCTTTATCCTTTGTCGAATCTCCATCAAAGCCCCATCCCACCATTGAAGATCATTGAAGATCGTTGGAGGTTGTTGAAGCTGTACACCTCACTAGATCATTGCGTGTGGTTCCCCCATTCTTGGATCTCTGTTGATCTCCATTGCATCTCCAATCTCATTGTTAGCAGCCTTAGAGTTGCAGGTCTTTGTTGATTGTTGCTTCTAGCCTCGTGTGCCACTACTGATCTTGTCGATCCCAGCCTCCTTAGCTCTTTGTTGTTGTCACCACCCTCTCCTTCACATGCTTTGTTGTTGCAAGCCCATGGCCTAGTCCATTTGTATGCCTAATGAGGATCACATAGGCAAAATTTGATGAAAGTGCTCACCAAAAACTTGAATTAGAAGAAAGTGCTCGCCAAAAACTTGAATTAGAAGACCTTTTTCTTGCTCACCAAAAATTTGATGAAAGTGCTCGCTAAAAGTGGTCACATGACCTTTTTCCTTCGTTTCTCTGCTGAGGTTGAGGCTCTGGTCTTCTCTCAACTCTCTCTTGCTCGAAATTTCTCTGCCCCCGACCCTCTGTCTTTCCTCTTTGAGCTCTCTCTTGATCGCCTCCAAACGCCTCCAAGCTGGTCAGGACAGATAGTCGCCTCCAAATTAGAAGCCTGTGAACATTAGTGCTGGCGACCTTCACCATCGTTCCCTTCATGTTGTTTCACGCCGCAAGCCGTGAGAAGTCTAATGGAGGTAACTCGTTACATAGAGATAGTGTAGTGTCTTTTTATTTCTCCAAACTGGGAATTGTAAGAGAAAATGGATAAGTTTGCACAAAGTCATTTAGCAAAAAAATGAAATTGTTAAAAAGAACTAGAAAAAGCAAATTTTAAAAGTTAAAATTATCAAAGATGACTACAAAAAGTTTCACAATGTATCTGGAGGCATTCCTTTTTCGGATTTTAGATTCTACATACACTGTGCTTGATCTCTTCTTTAACCACATTTCTTTAGTTTTTTTTCTTTTGTTTTATTTTTTTTCGTTGTGATATTAAGAGTGGATAGTGTAGGAAATTCCCACATTGTAAATTGTGCATGAAATTGCAGGATACCTGCTTTACAATGGGTGAAAAGTTCCCCATTGCATCAATTATGAGGCGAGATGAGAAAATTTTCCGTTTAGTAGGTATTGTGAACTATTGTGAAAAGTGATAAAAAAGCATTCAAGTTATTCAATTGATCATTAACTACTTAAAAATATACCAATTAAAACATGTAAAAATTCATGTTCTTATTCTTTTGCAAGGAAACTAGAGTCCAAAAAAGCCAACACCCCATATACATGCTGATATGATCATAACAGGATATATTTACAGCATAGTCGGCATTCCTACACCCACGTATCTTTCGCCATTTGCAATTTCACTTCCCAAACTTGTCATTTCCTGTTGATTGCATTTTTGTTCCTTTCTAACCCATCCCACATGTCCAATACCACAAAAAGCCTGTAAAAATATCATGACATGACATCCTGCAATGTTTTAGGAGCGAATTGAAGAAGAATCAATTTTTACATGAAAGTGGAAGCATGAAATTTTGTTGAGTCGTGTTTATTTATTACGGGGCAGTTTCCCTCTGTTTTCTTATTTTCTTGTTTTCCTTTCTTAGTTTTTCTTAGAAGGACAGATTGCTTTTTGCTGTTAATTATGCTTTATTTGTATTTTAAATTCGTTTTCAATTTTTATAAAATTTGTTTTCATATTGGATAGCCTCCGAGACTAGACCCGGTCTTGAGGACTTAGGAGCACTATGATTGTAGGGTGTTAAAGAAGTCGAAATAGTAGTATTATGCAAAAGCTTATTATTGACAAACTGGACCCAGAAAATTTGTAGTGGTTTAGACGCACCCAATTTGATCATGTATTGGACGTGGCTAAAAATTTTTAACACTCTGGCAGTTATTGTGGCCAATGGTGGTGTGGATGGCAACAATGAACACTGACAATGAATTTTGGATGGTCATTAATTGTGTTCCAGTTAGGTGCTTATTAAAAGATTATGCTTTGCTCATAGGATTATGTTGCAGTGATCAGTATCCTATTGTTGAGGAAGCGGATAAGGATAAGGAGGATGAGAACGAACATGATGCCACTCCACCTTTTATACAAAGGCATTGGCCGCATAGCACAGAAGTTTCTATCTATGATGTTGTTGACAAGATGGAACAATATATCAAAGCCCTAATCAGTTTAGAGAAGAGGAAGATGGCGGCTTTGATATTTGTCGTTGGTGTTTTGATGGCCAACGAAAAAATTGTTTGAAAATCAAATCACATACTTAACTTTGGTTGACAATATTGATGCGTTCTGTGCCTATTTTTGGGGCCTAGAGTCCTTCAAGTATTCGGTCAAACAATTGAAGAAAGATATAAGGAGTAAGGTTAACTTGAGCAAGCAACATTTACTTTCAATGGATTTATATATCCATTTGAGGTAATTAAACATGAGTAATTTATATATTAGTTCGTATTTGATATCGTGTTAATTGATTTATATTTGATATAATATTTGATCCAAGATTTAATTTTGGTTTAGATATTTGCCTATAAGTGCATCTCAGTGGTAGCAAACAGTTTTGCTACCCCCATCCCAATAGAAACTCCTGTTTCCTAAATGTGTTGCTGGAAGACAAGAAAGTGGAGGGAGCAAATCCTTCGAGAGTTGGAATAAGCAATTTAGTAGAAGGGTCACAAGTTGGTGTTTACCTACTTCTCACGTGATTATTTGTACTAACTAAGACTAACATGGTCGTAAGAAGAATTTTTTTAATTTATTTTGTAAGATATTCATGGCATGTTGTTTGCTACGAATGAAGAGATGGGAACCCCATGGATGGTCAATTTGAGGCCTTTTGTGGGAAGAGCAATTGATCCAATTATAAACCAGTTGACCAAGATACTTGATCAGGAAGATCATGTAGTTTTTGGCCATGAGCATCTGAAGTATGTTTCTCCCTTCTTCGTTGACCAAGATGCACTATCAACTTCTGAACATGAGAATGCTCCTCTTAGAGTAGTACAGCTTGAGAATGAGGTAAAAACCATTAGGAAAGATCAAGTAGCCATGAGAAAAGAAATGACTTTTAGGCTTGAGCAGTTGAAGCAGCATATTGTTGACCAATTCAAACATTGGTTAGAAAATATGCCATCAATGGGACATCAAAAGCGTCATTACAGTGAGGGTTATGATGGAACTATACCTTAGCCTCGCACTACACCCTTACCTCAACACGGACCACACTTATTTCGCTCACCTTGCACTACGCCCTAGCCTCGCACTATGGCCCTGCTTGAAGACGGATTGCCACACTTATCTTGCTTACCTTGCACTACGCCCCAGCCTTGCACTACACCCCTACCTCTAGTTGGATCGCCTCATTTACCTCGCTCACCTCCTCCATTAAATTCCAATGACATAGTGGTATGTAGCGAAGAACTGCAGCCAATATAAATATAAAGACCACAAAGGATCAAAAAAAGACCACAATACATGCAAACTCCATATACTGATCCTGGAAGGAACACTTGATTATGCAAACTCCATACTTTTGTCATTTATTGCTCTTGAACTTGAACGTTACCGTTGTCATTATATTTACAGGTTTTGTAACTATCTGGATTATTTTTAAGGTTTAAAAAATTTAGGTATTGCTTAATATAACTCGTTATGCTGTCAAAATTTATCTATATAAACAACACCAACAACTTCATCAGCATAACAAAACAGATAAAAGGCCAAAAGATAATAACTTTTAACTCCAAATTAACTCTAAAAACACACTCATATGTAGGAGGTTCTTGCCCTTTTTGTGAGGAAGGAAATTGCACACCATATTGGACAAGTGAAATTGCACACCACATTGACATAGTCGATATGGGGTCTACACATGTGGATCCTAAGAACCTTTATCCACCTTGTATCGACCTTTTTATAATGATTTTGAAAAAAATGAACAAATAAAAAAGGATGGGGTCGACATGGGGTCTACATGTAGATCCTATGTGGAACCTTACAACTTCAAAAATTATAAAAAAAGAATGGGCTTGATATGGGGTCTACATAGGGTCTGCATTGAATATGGAGAACCTAAGTAGACCCTTACAACTTCAAAAATCATAAAAAAAATAAGAAATTCAACATGGGGTTGATATAGGGTCGAAATGAGGTCTGAATATGTAGATCCTATGTAGGCCTTGTATCGACCCATATCAACCTCATATAACTTCACATGTGGACCCTTACAACTTAAAAAATCATCAAAAAATGGGGTCAATATGGGGTCGATATGAGGTTTGAATATGTAGATCCTATGTAGACCCTGTATCAACCTATATCGACTGCATATAACTTTACAGGTACAACTTCAAAAATCATAAAAAAGAATGGAGTCATATGGGGTTGATATGAGGTTTGAATATGTAGATCCTATATCAACCCATATCGACCAAAGCTCTAGAGTGACTCTGACTTGACGTGTTTATGTAAATTTTTTTAATTCTTCATTTTTGAATCTCATAGGTTCACTCTCATCCTTATAATGAGTTAAATATTAAAGAAGATGAAGATAATATTCATTTGAAAATGTTCATTAAGCTCTAGTTTTTCTAATGACTATAAAGGTATTTTTGGCCTCCCAAACTCTAAAAAACCTAAGTTATGCTATCCAAATCTGACGTATAAAATTACCTCTTCTGAGCTTCGAATTTTATATATCAAAATCATCTAATTCATTAGCCAAATAAACTAAAAGCATTAAAAATGGGACAACTCAAATAATTCATAAAAAATCACTTGAAATAAATCACTTTATAATTAGGCAAAATTAAGGCCCTAGAAAAACTACTAGTCCATAACTAAAATTAAATAAGCTAAAATTAAAGGTTCATCATTTACAAATCATAAAGCTAACAAGACTTGAATAGGAATGAAAACCCCCTTTTGGAGTTATCATAGTCTCCAAGTTCTTCTTCTTCTTGATCTTCTTGTTCTTCTTCTCTTTTCGTATTTTTTGCTCTCTAAATGCTTTATCCCTTAATGATTTTTTGAAAATAAAACTTAATTTACAACAAAAAAAAAATAAAATCTTAGAAATAAAAATAAAACTAATTTACGTATTTATTTCCTCACTTTTCTTTTCCCTTTGCCATTTTTATTTAGTAATCCCAAAGAAATAGGTTTCTTAGGTTCTGTCCCCAAGAATGGAGCTGGACTACTTAAATCCCCTCCTCCTTTCTTTTCCTTCAAGCCAGCAACACAAAAGAAAGCAACAAAAGTGTTCTAACACATGCTGACAGCTAGAGGCGTGCCATTCACAGATAGCTAGAGTAGGGCATAGCTAGGATGTGTGTGGTGGTGCTTAGTTAGCTAGAGTAGAGAGTGGACAAGAATCACCTAAAGGTGCAAAGCAGTGAAGCAGAGAGGCTAGAGTATTACACCTACAAACACGGGATGCGTGGTGCACTCTAATTGGCAAGAGTTGCTACGAACTGATGATAGATGTGCTGTTGTCGGGCATGGAAGACATACGTGGATCACGTCAATTAGATCACTAATTGTACGGCTATGATGTCAATTTTGAGCCATTTTAAACTCGCATGACTGGGATTCATTTCTAGCATTCTGATTCAAATTTTCTTTTTTTCATCCAATTTGCTCCAAGTTGTCAATTTAGCCCCTATCACCCATATACCTACATAAGTAAGGATAAGTAAAATAATTTGAGGGGAAAACAACAACAACAGTAACAATAATAATAAAACTCAATTAAAATAAAATCAAATCAAATCGAATTAACAAAAACCAATATATAAAATAAAATAAAAAGTAAAATATACAAAAATAAATAAAAATATAAACAACATAGCAAAAATATATGACATAAATAAGTCTATTTGTATAGAGTTATTAGCCTCTCAATGCCTCCATCACTGCTTTCTAGCGCATGAGCTCCACCTCAAGGTAAAGCTAACCCCTCTGTTACTTTCTAACCCGGCCAGTGCTTTGAAGACACTTGGCTTGTTGGCTACTTTAGCTTTTGGGGTCACTTGCTCCATGTCAAAGGTAATTAATAGCCAAGCCGTTGTTAATTTGATAATGCAATTTAGCCATGATGGAGATACTACACCTACTTCAATGCTACTTGACATGCCTTCAGCGGTGCCCAAGTCCAACAATGAGATTAGCAAGGTAATTGTTTCAAAACCTGTCGAGAAGTCTTGAGAGATGACCTATGTCGTCTAAAAGATAGAAAAGTTTTTGACTTTGCGTTTTGATGGATCCAAAACAACTGCCTCTAGAAGGACTGAGATTCTATTCACTAGCTTGGATAGGTATACCACCACCATTGCACATTTGCCCACAGTTCCATGCAATAAAATGGCTAAATACGAAGCATTTATTATGCGGTTTGCTGCTACTTGGAGCATGGGCATCTAAAAATCAAAGTCATGGGAGACTAGTATTTGGTTGTCAGACAATTAGAGGGAGAATTTTCCATCAAAGAAGCCTCCTTAGCTTCATGCTAAACTCTTACACAAAAGTTGATCAAGCAATTTGAGAAGGTGATCATAGAGCACTTTTCGGGGTCCACCAATTGACATGTTGACACACTGGCCACTTTAGGGTCTTGGGGCTCTTTTTTTTGAAGAAAGATGATTGATCGATTCTTGAAACTATGGAAACTGCTCTGGAAGTCGTCGAAGATGCTTGCAACAATTGGAGAATGCTATTCAAGAAGTGTTGCTTGCTCCAGGGAGACGAGGAGGTGCAAAAATCTTCGATGATTATGTCATTCTTTCTAGAGATGTCTACAAAAAACTTCCCAAAGGCATTTTCACAAGGGGTGCCAAAGAAAGTTTAGCTAAACGACAACTTTGAGAAGTTCATGAAGAAACTTGGAGATAAATTCCCATATGATCCTTTATCGTAAAATTCAAGGAAAGGTTTTCTTTTGGCCAAAAATGAAGCAAGAAGCTGATGCCATGTAATCAGCATGCCCTAACTGCTAGCCCCTTTTCTTTGAAATAGAAGCTTTTATAGCTGAATTACGAGAGAAGTAGAGGACTCCTTACTTGGAGTGCCTTATCTACGGAACATTTCTATCAAAGTAGAGGGATGCCCATCAGCTCTGGAGCACAGCCAAAAGATACTTTGTACAAAGACGTATGTTGTTTCTAAAAGGGTTCAACGGAGAACCACCCTAGTGCCTTGACTAGACTGAAGCTCATATGGTGCTATGAGAGGTCCACTTTAGAGAATGCGAAAAGCATCAACTTGTGTTCAAAGGCATCAAGGCAAGAAAGAATTCTACCATCAACTTTGGGTATGGGGTACTTTTGGTCGACAATGGCGAAGGATGCGACTACCTTTATTCATAAATGCCATGCCTGTCAAATCTATGGCAATCTCTTCCACAAGATTCCTACCACCTTGCCAAATATGAAGACTCTGTGGCTTTTTCACACATAAGTGCTTGATTTAATTAGCCCAATTCACCCAGCCTCCAAAGGATGTGTTTGGATCCTTCTAGTCATCGAATATTTCACAAAGTGGGTAGAAGCTATATTGTAGAAAAAGGCCAGTAGCACTACAATTGCTAACTTCATTTGGGAGACTATTGTGTGCTGATTTCGAATACCATTCAAGATCATTAGTGACAATGGTATTCCTTTCATCAACGAAGAGGTTAGTACCACCCTTTAAACTACAGAATTAAGAATAGATGCTTCACTTTCTTTTATCCTCAAGGCAATGGCCTAGAGGAGGCCCAAATATGATACTTTTCAGTATTCTGACTAAAATGTTATATGTGTACACCAAAGGATGGAAGCTTCACTTGCCCAATGCTCAATGCACATATCGCACATCGCCTAGCTCCGCGACAAGTTTTTTGCCTTATTCACTAGTTTATGGCTCTAAAGCCATGTCACTAGCTAAGCTCGAAGTTTCCTTCATTTGCATCACTAGTGACAACGATGTCGAATGGGAGGTCGAATCTTGCAGAGATATTAGGGTTTTCAATCTTGAAATGTTGGATGAAATAATAAACTCCATGCAAAGAAAAGCTGATGAGTACTTTCAGAGGATCAAATAAGCTTATGACAAAACAGTTTTTCGATGTTTATTCTCATCTAGTGACCTCATGCTTAAAGCTACCAACCACATACGAAGGCAAATCGTTGGGTCGTCCAAGTTTTCTCCATCATAGGAAGGACCTCACATCGAAAAGGCTTATGAAAGTGGTTATTATGAGCTGGTCAATCCCTCTAGAGAAGGAACCACTAAAGTCATCAATGACAAATGTCTTAAACATTGCTATGCCTAAGAAAAAAATATAAGTCTACATTTTGAAGATTATATGTCTACATTTTGAAGACACTCTCTGAGAGAGTTCCCCCTTCCAGAGGCGAATCATGCGTTGCCTCCATGAGATGACCATTTTGACAATTACTAACTGAAAGGCCTGTTTGGGAAAGCCCAATCTAACCGATCTAAGGATGAATTCGTCTCCTAAGAAGATCACTCATATGAAAAAGTTCTCATGCTCCATACTTCTTTCTAAAAGTTTATCTTTCCTGTAATCAATGGTGAATTGTATGAATTTTTAGAATATATATACATATATATGAAATATTTTGGTTCATAGCAAAAACTATTTCAATTTGTTTATTTCCTCTCTTTTCGAAAAAATGATGGAGCTATATGTGTGTTTGCACTCTTATACATATCTTTTGCTTCATTACTCTAACACTTACTTCTTGCATACAACACAATATTTTTACATTGCATAAATGAAAATAAAAAATGCATCTAATTGCTGCTCTATCTATGAAAAAAGGGGAATAAACAAATCCTTTGACAAAAGCATGCGTTAAAATATGTTCTAAGTTTTTAGCATATAATGCTTTTATGCAAAAGCCAGGAAAATAGAAGCATGGAAAAAAGGTATGACTAATGCAAAATGCAAGTTAGTTAACAACAAAAGCGAGAAGCTGTACAATAGAGAAAGGCTACTCCATTTAAAGCATCAAAAGCAAAATACAAATTGGCATCAAAGTTAAGATGTTCAAATCTAAGGAAGATTTTCCTACAGTTACAAAATAAATAATAAACACATCACCAGAGAAGTATAGAAATAACACCATTGGCCTTAAAATGTTTCACTTCTTAGACAAAAAGTTTATCTTTTGAGAGATTCAAGCGGCTTGAGATCTGCCTCCTTATTTTTTTGCTAACTCCCCTTAGACCTCTATAGTTCTAGCTTCTAAAGCATTAGCTTTTGGAACAGTTGTGTCATGCGAAAATGTATCCTCGGCAACCATTGAGATGAATAGAGCAAGAAAACCAACCTTGAATCTAGTGGTGGACAAGTCTTGACTTTCGTCTCACCAAGCGATAATCATCTCCATCTTTACTTCCTCTAATAGGGCTCACACCATGTGGAGAAGGACAAGGCTTCAGTGTGTAAGTAGAATTGACTCCAAGAATGGGGACATTTTTCGTCGAGCAAACCGTTTGGATGAATACTGAAAAGGAGAGACAAGTCGGGAATTCTCACCACTTACTATTACAATCTCTTCAATTTGGTATAATGCGGCTTAAAATTGGAAACAAATGCCAAAAGTCTGTTGGGAATAAGTAGTAGACTCCCTCAATCATCATAGTGCTGACTCCCTCAGCAACCCCATCACAATCGGCTACCTCTATGAGACTGCAAGAGCTCTTCCCAACACTATCTGTCAACAAAGCCACGTGATGGAGGTCCCTTTTCATCTGTAGAGCAAGATACGAGTCATCATCAACGTTACATTGCAGTTGGTTAATTCGCTGATCTCTTCCGTTGCGGTATTTAGGTGACTAGCTGAGACGGCCTCCTATAAAATGACAATCGCGTTCCTATTCTCTCATTAAAAAATGAAAGAAACAAGAATGATGGAAATATTAAGTGACTTACCCGCCCTAGCTTCGAGGGATCCTTATGAGCTAGACACCTGCTAAACCTAGGTCACTCGGGGCTTGGTCCCTCGACAAAACAACCCTAGCAACTAATGGCATGCTAATTGTCATTGGAGTTGCCACTTTATTTTCTAGAATAGCATCCAAAACAACTTTCACTTCATCATTTGGAGTCTTGTTTTCTCCCTCCAAAGTGATAGCCATGCCCTCATCATGTAAATAAAAACAAGGTCATTCATGAAGAAACAATAATAGCGGCCAACTTGGCAACACCAAGGTATCTTGTCCCTTAAAATTTTACCTCTTTAGCTTCATCGTCTATGCCCTAAAAATCCACAAGGGGATTAAGATAGATATCCCATTGGGACCTCTTCTTCACAACATGCTGAAAGAGAAAGGAGCAACGTATTTTAAAGATATTTTTGATTAAGCTAACAATAAAAGTATATCCGAGACAAGCGGACTTACTTTGAACCTCTAGCTAGACCTTTTCTTCTCTAAGTCTAGGGGTTATCACCACAGTCAGGCTTGCTTCAATCAAAGACTAAACTACATTCTCTACCGATGCTGCTTACTCTATTGCTACCTCTATTTGCCCCTTGGAGATATGCAATGTAAACAAAGAAAATGAAGTCATTATAAATCAACTTGTACACAAAATTTTAAAGCTCTCGACTCGGGGCTATGGGACTTTAGAAGGCTAACAATTACGTTGTAAGCATATGCTAACATGGCTTTGTGATGCCACAAAATGTGCCGATGGACGCATGCAATGGCGTAACAAACATGTGCTAATGTGGTTTTGTGATACCGTAGAACATGCCGATGGGCACACTCTTTTGAGACAAGGTGTCTAGAAGCTTTTCTTAACATGAGTGGAAAAATGCAAATATCTAGTTCTCCGACACGCTAGTAGGGATAAATATGGCACCATCTCAAAGTTTTGAGTGCTTTGACGTGTTGTGGAATTGGCCGGCTTTGACTATGTGTATCACCACGCTAAAAGAAACTTGTGCTCTGCCATGATAATTGTGCATGCTGGCTTCGACTACATGTTGCACCATCTTAAGACTTAATGCTTCAATGCGTAAGTGGCATACAAGTGCACACTCTGACCACATATGGCACCACTTTAGTGCTCCTATATGTGAATGGCTATGCATGGAAAAGAGGTTCAATATGTAAGTGGTGAATATGTGTTTGCTCTGACTGCACATGGCACTACTTTATTTTTCAATGCTTTGATGCATAAGTAGAGCATAGGTGCTCGCTTTGACTACATGGCACCACTTTAGTGCTTCGATATGTAAGTGAGTACCAATGAAAAATGTTACCATGTGTAAACAGTAACTAAATGCTCACTTTGACTCCGTATGGTACAACCTTATGCTTCGATACGCATGTGGTTGTGCATGGCAAATTGCTCTGATGTGTCAAACACATGTTTGCACTAACTGCACATGGTATTGCTTCGACTATGTGCAACACCACTTTACTTCTCTCACTTAATGCGTAAAATGAAAGACATGTGTTTGCGTCGACTACAAGTGGTGCAATATTTCGATCCGTAAGCAATGGCCCACTGTTGTGACAGCTATGGCATCGCATTGTGACTTGTACTATGACTTGTAAGTGCTGACTTACTCTTGCATATAGCATGATTGTCTTTGCCTCTAGCCTAACATGACCTTACTTTGAGCATGTTAAGAGATGCATGATTATCATAATTATATATGGAGTGAACCTATCTCCATATTTGACACCTATGTGCCACGGTCAAAAGGCTTCGAATATAAACAAGTAAGTTAGAATGTATGCCTAGATCGCATCATTGATGGACAATCTTGGCTGATATTCCTTCTTTGGGGTGGCATGATGAACTACTTACTCTTTTATCATGGAGATGACCTCTGTAGCCTTCTAGGAAATTAGAACAGCAGCAATTGGTTGGCTCTGCGGACGTCCCAAGGCTCGGCTATCTTTTTCTCCTAAAAGTTGCCCTTGCCTCTGACACACTTTTTGATATTTTTGTGAGACACCAGCGATAGCAAAAGGGAAGACCACACCACCTCCAATGGCTTTGGAGGCTTTTTCTAGAGCCATGGTCCTTCCTTCAATAACTACATCCTTATTCAACCTAGTTGCGCCTATGGAACAACAAGCGTACTTGTCTTCAATAGAATCCCTATAAAACTATCCACATTAGAGTGTGACCGACTGAGCTACCCTCTAGAGCTAACTTTATGGTAATTGTAGATTTCTTCTTCTTTGATTTGTCTTGCTCTGTAACACCCCGAAGTTAATTAAATAGTATTAAGAGTGTTAAATGGTGAATTAGTATGCCGTGATGAGTGTTTTAAACTTAATTTGATTATTTTGTGAAAATTAAGAAACTTTGTGTTAATTTACTCTTTTAGTGATTTTTAATTATTCTAAATTGTTTTTGATTGTTAATTTAAGTTTTTAATAAAACAATTTGATTTGAAAACAGAGTGTGGTTACACACAGTTTTATGCAACTGCCTTTCTCTCTTTTCTTCTATTTATTTCACTTTTTCTCTCTCTCCCTTCATTTTTCTCCCGTGCACTCTCTCTCTCTCCTCTTTCTCTCGTCTCTCTCGGTTCACTCTCACTCTCTCTCAATCTCTCAAAATTTTTGAAAGCAAATTTCGTTTTCAAGCTTCGGGCTAGGAGATCGAAGGCTCGGGAACAAGATTCAACAACAAGAACAACGTTTTCAAGCTTTGATTCGAGGTTAGATTTTAAAACTCAAAGTTTTTCTATTTTTCAAGATTTTCTTGCATTTTGAAATTTTGGAGTTTCTAAGCCTAGAAAAACTTCAATCTAAGTTAGATGGACTTAGATTAGCTAGAAT
>CAMOHE010031361.1:9543-33768 GCA_946598075.1 Artocarpus hirsutus
TTTTTTTTTTTTTTTTTTTTTTTTTTTTTTTTTTTTTTATGCGTATGTACAAGAGCATTTGAGAGCGCGATTATTTTTGAATGTAAAAATTACAAATTAATTTGTTAAGAGCGTTTTTATTCTTCAACTTTGTCATGCGGAGTACATAATATTTTTTATTTACACACCGGGTGAATTAAGAACAGACTGATCTTTTCTATTGTAAATTGCGAAACGTGTTTTTCCTTCGTTTATTTATTTAATTTTTTTGGCCATTTCAGGCAAGTAACTTTCAGCAATTAAAAAATCAAAACTACCAGTTGTTTAAAATATTTTAAACTATAAAGAAGATAGAAACTTACATTTAATGGAGTAATAATTAAAACAAGTTTAAGCCATAAATGTGGTTTTAAAATAGCTAAAATATCAAAAAATCTAAATTTTGTTCTTCCTCACCTTCAACTTCATATAATTTAAACTATTTTTTATAATAAGAAGAATTTTTATGGTCTTTTTTTTTTTTTTTATAAACTTTAGTTTTTCAAACACCAGTTTTTATTTTAAATTTGATGTAATATTTTATTCTTGTTTTAAATCTTTACGTTTCAAACTTTAATTTAAAATCACCGTTTAAACTCTACAGTTTAAAATCTACATTTTAAACCATAAAGTTCTAAACCACAATATTCTGTATCCACGTATCAAACGAACCGTAAATCTTTGCATTCTTCTCTTCTCGCCTTTTCTTTTATTTCCCTCTCTTCCGCAACGGCGGTGTCGGCAATTTGTCTCTTCTCTAGTTGTGGTACTAGAGTTTTGCGCATGCCGCTGTTGGGGAACAACTGAACCATCCCACCCTAAACACATCATGACACCACCCCATGAACAAAACTCCCAACCACCGCAAGCAAATGTCGACCTAACCAAGGAGATTCGGCAAACGCAGTGAGATAGTGAGATAGTTTTGCTACCGGCCCATAGAAAGGGGACGTCATAGAGGTGGAGAGATGTCCCGATCAAGTCACAAGTCACTGCCCGTATTGAGAGGTGGGCTGCAGAGGAAGGAAGAGGAGAGGGAGGGAGAGAAGAAAATAAGGAGAGAGAGAGAGGGGGCTGAAGTTAGGGTGAGGAAATCAGGACTATTTTGTGATTTTACTTATTTTTTAATTTTTAAAGCTTTATTAATTAGGTAAATAAACTTCATATTATATGAAAATGAAAAGTGGTATACATGCTCATTATCTCTTGCACACGCGCATCAAACAAACTTATTTTGATTTTAACCTATGGGTTGTTCTAACACGGGCCAGTTTGAGAAATATTATTTCTATGGAATTATTTTTAATTTCATCATTCTTATCAAAAAATTTGAAATATATCACTTTTAATTAATACAAAATATAATTGATAATAAGTTTAAGTTAGATTAGGTAAACGTATATTATCTAAAAGCATTTTGGCATTTTTAGCTCAAAAAAAATGTCATATGAAGGAAAAAATAAACTATGGAACTCAATAACAATTGTAAAAAAGTAGCCTGATGGGGTTTTGATCCGCAGTCTGCTAGACTACCACAGTAGCCAGACAATGCGCCACCGATGCCAGTGATAAGTTTTTCTATTACCCACAAAAAATTACCAGTGGAGAGAGTATATTGCTAGGAGAGAAGTCAAACATATTTTAAACAAGTTGGAGTACATGTGTTATCCATTCTATTTTTGTTGATAAAAGGTAATATTGATGATATTTTTTAACGATTTCAATATGTACAATTATTTAGTTAAATAAGAAATCTAAATGAGACAGTTGTACTGTCTATAACCCCTTAACAAGGTCTCCAAAGGTCTTTGTTTTTGTTTTTTATAAACTCTAAAAGCTAGTTTCGGTTTTCACGGGGCGGTCATGATTTTTATGTACACTAATCAAACCGAGACTTTTGTCTAGTGATTACTGTTCGCAAAAAAATATCACAATTACTTGGTCAAAATGTTGTTAGCAGATTAAATTTGAAGGTTTTTTGTTTGGATTTTTCTTGGACCCAGACCCCACTGATTGAGTTTTCTTTCTTTTTTTTGGCGGTATTTAATTTGGTTTATTTATGTTTTATTATCATCAGGTATTTATAAGGTATTTGTAAGAGTATTTTAATCAATTCATTTGAGTTTAAAAATTGTAATATATGAAAATTTTATATTGTAATTTTTTATTGTAGCATTTTCTTTCTTTTTTTTTTTGCTATATTTAATTTGGTTTATTTATGTTTTATTATCATCAGGAATTTATAAGGTGTTTGGAAGAGTATTTTAAATAATCCATTTGAATTTAAAAATTACAACATATGAAAATTTTATATTGTAATTTTTTATTGTAGCATTTTCTTTCTTCTTTTTTTTTGGCTGTATTTAATTTGGTTTATTTATGTTTTATTATCATCAGGTAATTATAAAGTGTTTAGAAGAGAATTTAAAACAATTTATTTAAGTTTAAAATTGTAACATATGAAAATTTTATACTATAATTTTTTATAGTAATATGTGAGAGTTAGTTTGGATTACTCTTCCATACATGTTATTAATTTTTTGTTATTAGGGAAAAAAAATTGTTTGAATATTTTTGGGCACCCTAGTCATTCTATTTTTTTTTTTTATTTTAATATCACAATCCTTGTTTTCCACGCCTCCATTCGGTCCTCCGCTTATACTGTACGAGTCAATGACAATTGACGACTGAGAAGACATGTTAATAAGCAACCGGCCCATTGAAAGTTTGACATCCCTCACTGTTGTCTCTCCTAGGCATTTTGTATATGAAGACTGTGATAGGAAATTTTCTGAGCTGCAATTCACCAGACAACTATGAATTTCCTACTAGAGCTGTTCAAGACTTATCTTCTGAAGTGTACAAGTTAAAAACGGTAAGCTATTTTGACTTGTGTTTCTTGATTATAATGATGATTTGTTTTATTGATTCACATAATTTGATTTTTCTTCTTTTTTTTTTTTTTTTTTTTTGGGGGGGATTCAGGATCATACCAAAAGCTACCCAAAAGCATAACAAGTCTCCATGGCAGTAAAGATTGTTATGATCGTTCTTGTCCACATTTTCCATTTTTTGGAATTATTTCAACCTTCTAGAGCACAATCTTGGATCAAATCAGGGTACTGGTACTATGACACTGATCTCTCAAGTTTGGACATAAATTCAGCACTCTTTACTCACCTCATTTGTGCTTATGCTGATCTAAACTCTTCTTCCCATGAGCTCTCTATCCCACATGAGCTAAAATTCTCCACTTTTGCAAATAATGTCAAGCAAAAGAACCCATCAGTTACCACACTTCTCTCCATTGGTGGTGGGAATGCAAACTACTCAGTTGTCTCAAACATGGTCAGCAATTCGTCTCACAGAAAGTCTTTCATCGACTCTTCGATA
Source organism: Artocarpus hirsutus (assembly GCA_946598075.1). Classification (NCBI taxonomy): domain Eukaryota; kingdom Viridiplantae; phylum Streptophyta; class Magnoliopsida; order Rosales; family Moraceae; genus Artocarpus; species Artocarpus hirsutus. Next base: position 12,955 of record CAMOHE010031361.1, read on the forward strand.
AAACTGGCCCGGCTCTATGATTTTCAAGGCCTAGACCTTTGTTGGGTTTCAGCAAAAACTGTCTTAGACATGACAAACATGGGAAACTTATTTGAGGAATGGCGAGCTGCTGCAGTTTCCGAGGCTGCAAAATCCGGCCGGACAGAACTGGTGTTGACTGCTGCAGTTCAGTATACACCAGAAGTTGAAGATGCTTCTTTCCCCGTGGAGTCAATCCGAAGCTACTTGGATTGGATACATGTCTTGGCCTATGGCTACCATATGCCTAGGTGGGAGAACATAACCGGTGCTCATGCCGCTCTATATGACCCTTCAGGCGGGGGTGGGGCTAACACCGATTCCGGTATCAAGACATGGATTCGTAGGGGACTACCGGCTTCCAATATGGTTTTGGGTTTGCCTTATTATGGCCATGCTTGGAACCTGACGAATCTCACGGAAAACAACATTGGAGCACCAGCAACAGGTCCAGCTGTTTCGGAAGACGGATCTATTGAAGATGGTGGAGCCATGGGGTACAAGCTAATTAAAAGATACATTGAAAGAAATAATGCTCAAGTGATATACAATGCTACTTATGTGGTAAATTACTGCTTCATTGGATCTACCTGGATCGGTTTCGATGATGTTGAAGCTGTTAAAGTTAAGGTTTCTTATGCAAAACAGAACAAGTTACTTGGCTTCTATGCCTGGCATTTAGCCAATGATGACAATTGGGTGCTTTCTCTTGCGGGTAATAAACTTGCCAAGTTTCTTTTAGTTTTCTCCACCCAAATTAAGAAACTATTGAACTTACATTTTTTGGTTTTGAATTTTACAGATTGTCCGGGCTGTTTTAGCCAGCAGACTGGACATAGGAACAATTGAAACATGATCAATTCATTGAAATTATCTAATCACAATTGTTTCTGTAAAGTAATGTCAAATTTAACCGTACACTTTGAAAAGAATCCCCAAGTTTTATATTCTACGGAACTTCTACAAATTGTTGTTTTAGTCGTCGGATTATTTTTGTAATAGTCTGAAATGTGAGTTCACACAAAGATGTTCCTAATCCTAAATCAGATCATTGAAAGATTAATCCAACAACTGAAACAACAATTCTTAACAGTAGAGCAAAACTACAATTCCTACCTTGAGAATTCCCTTCTATATTCTAATAGAAAAATAACTTAAAAGTATAACGCGCCTTTACACTTGATACAAGTTTGAAAGGAATGAAAAACATCAATGAAATTTCCATTAATCCAACTAGCATGTTAACCAAACCCCAAAAAAAATAAAAAAAATAAAAAAACAACATTTTAACCAAATTGCCCATCTAAAATACAGACTTCGACTAAAGGATAGAAAATACTCGTCTACTGCAAATTATTCAGGCGCTTCTTTTCTTGCTTTAATGATTCAATTTGTTTTGATTTTCATAGCTCAAGAAGCTGGAAGCAAGAAAAAGCACAAGGGCAAAGTGTTAGTAATCGTTTTGCCAACAACAGTTGCAGCTATTTTACTTGCACTAGCCCTACTGTATTATTTCCAGAAGACAAAGCTCAAGTCAAAAGGTATATTTTTAGATAAAGTTCTCGCTCTTCTGAACATTCAACTTTTTGTCTATAACGTGTTTTACTTATACCATTTGCTTCTGGGAACGACATATAACAGCTAAAGCATCAAAGGTTAAGGAAAACTATGCAGCAGGTGCAGGAGATTTTAACAATAATACTCCCAATCTGCTAGTCTTTAGCCTTGCCAACATTGAAGAAGCTACAAATAATTTTTCAATCCAAAATAAGCTTGGAGAAGGTGGATATGGTCCTGTTTACAAGGTAATTAAGAAAAGCATCTATTGATCATTCAAAAATGAAAAAAATACCTTATACATCCATTGTGTTTTGTCAAAATACCGCGTTAAACGTTTTATTTGGAAGTGGTTTCTCGACTAAACACAGGGTATTTTTCAACGTTTGCTTGGGCTTGTCTGTGAAAACAAATTTGTGTGTTTATTAACACGAGTCTGTTTGCTAGGGTGTGTTGCCAGATGGACAGGAAATAGCTGTGAAAAAGCTGTCAGCTTCTTCTACACAAGGCTTCGAGGAATTCAAGAATGAGGTTGAACTTACAGCCAAACTTCAGCATGTTAATCTTATCAAGGTCTTGGGATGCTGCATTGAACGAGACGAACAAATGTTGATCTATGAATACATGCCAAACAAAAGCTTGGACTTGTACCTCTTTGGTCTGCAAATTTCTCTGTTTTTCAACTAGTACAATGATCTAATTTGTGTCTAAAGAAAATCAAGATTAGTTCATTATGGAAATTTATAATCTCGTGCATTTTTCTTTTTTTTTTCTTTTTTTTTTTTTACTTAAACTTACCTCTTTTTATTTGCTTGATGCACATGACATAATTAAAATACCTATTTTTTCATAACCCACTTAAATTTTTGTAGATCCTGTTAGACGGTTTCTTCTGGATTGGGAAAAACGAGTTGACATCATTGAAGGAGTAACTCAAGGGCTTATTTATCTCCAAGAATACTCGAGATTGACAATAATACATCGGGATCTAAAAGCTAGCAATATATTGCTTGACGAAGGTATGAAACCTAAGATTTCAGATTTTGGAATGGCCAGAATTTTTACAAAAGATGCACTTGAAGCAAACACAAGCCGGATCGTGGGAACATAGTAAGTAGCATGCTGTGTACCAATTAAAACTGCTTTATGGAAAAACTAACCCTTGAATTCTTAATATGATGAATGTGTTCAACCATGAATTGTAGTGGCTACATTCCTCCTGAATATGCCAGGCAAGGCTTATATTCCACCAAATCAGATGTTTATAGCTTTGGAGTTCTCCTGCTTCAGATCATAAGTGGCAAGAGAAATAGTTGTTTTTATGGTTCAAATGAAGATTTAAGCCTCCTTGAATATGTAGGTTACATTTACTGAAGGTTTTCATTTCCTCTGTCTATGAATCAAAATTACAGTTCTACCTTTTTTTAGTATTGCACTGTTGCACCTCAAACTATTCATTTTTGCATAATGTATTCCGAACTTTCAATCTTGGCAAAATACACCCTCAATTTTGATATGATTGGCAATTGAGGTCTAATAGCTAATAAACGTTCAAAAGTATGCACAATTTTGGGCACGAAATTTATATGTAAGTTTTCTTAAGGATAAAGTTTGTCATTTTAAGAAAAAATTGAAGCTCAAGATATGAAAAAAAAAAAAAAAAGTTCTAAACGAAAATTAAAAGTAACTATTGGACCTCGATTGCAAACGATTTCAAAGTTCAGAGTGCATTGTGCTAAAAGTGAAAATTTATAGTGTATTATACTAAAAGTGAATAGTTCAAGATGCAACAGTACAATTTTCTTAAATTATTTAATAGCTGAATCAAACTTATTAAATTATCTACTTGCTGACAATACAAAATGGATAACATAAATGCAACAAAATTTCAGGCATTTGAAATGTGGAAAGAAGGCAAAGGAATGGAGTTTATGGACAATTCACTTGATGACACACTCTCATCTTGCAAGTTATTGAAATGCATGCAAATAGCTATCTTGTGCGTCCAAGAAACTGCGAACGAGAGGCCATCTATGTTGGAAGTTTCTTCAATGCTAAGGAATGAACATGTTGCTATTGCAATTCCAAAAAAGCCCGCCTTCTCAAGCAGAAATGAAGTTCCTCAGGATAACTCGGCTTCGGTCAACGAGGCATCTATTTCCGAGCTGCTTGGTCGATCATAGTGAAAGATCTTTCACACAAGGAATTCTCCATTGTTGTACAATCTGAGAGTGTTTGGTCACCTAGTTTGAATTAAAACACTATAGCATATGAAAATTTTATACTGTAACAAACTTTACTTTTGCTTTACACTATAACATGTGACAGTTTTACTTTACACTGTTAACAGTTCTAATTAAGTTTGCCAAACAAAACCTCTATAAGTACCACGTCAATTGATTTTTGGCTCCTTTTACCAAAGATCAATTTCAGTCAATTGATCTATGGTTAGATTCATAAGAAACTGTAAATTGAAATTTTCATTAGTCATGTTTCTCATAAGATCCACTACTAGGAAAACATATAAAGGATGACGAATATTGATGTATGATGTATAAGTCCAAGGGTGCTATTAGAGCTTTCGGGGTTTTTTTTTTTAAATACCGAAAAGTTTTTATAGCAAACCTTTAGTGGTCCTGCTTTGTATATGGTGCTTTTCATTCAGCTTTTTCTTGTCAAGTAATTAGAGTGCTTTCTTTCACCATCATCTTACTTAGAGCTTTTCTCCATTTTCTGTAATATGGTGTTAGAGAGGTTTGCTTCGGCCATACTCTAATTGTCTTTTTCTTTGCTTTGATCCCTCATAATGGCCAAAGGTGGTAGTGGAAATCGAACCATTGATGGAACTTCAGCTTAGCTAGTAATGGAGGACACTTCCTGTCCCTTCTTCCTTCACAACGGAGACCATCTAGGAATCGTTCTGGTCTCTAATCTCCTCACGAGATCCAACTATATCACCTGGAGTCGTGCCATGGCAACTGCCTTGACAGCCAAGAACAAATTGGGGTTTGTCGATGGAAGCATTCCTTGTCCAGACGCTGATGATCTGCTCTTTGGTGTGTGAATTCGCTGTAATAGCATGGTCATCTCTTGGCTCTTGAATGCTGTGAGTAGAGAAATCACTAACAGCCTTCTCTATATTGATACTGCTACGGAGATCTGGTCTGATCTTTAGGATTGCTTTCATCAGAGCAATGGTTTAAGAATCTTCGAGATGAAGACCAATATTACTGCTCTACATCAAGGATCTCTCGATGTGAGCATATACTTCACTCATCTGAAAATTCTCTGGGAAGAGCTTCAGCTTTTTCAACCTATTCCAGTTTGTCGCTATGGAGGAATGAAAAGTTGGATGGGCTATCAGCAACAGGAGTATGTCATGTAATTTTTGAAGGGCTTGAATGAGTCTTACTCTCAGACTCGTGCTCAAATTTTGCTGATGGACCCTTTATCTCCTCTGGCCAAGGTTTTTTCTCTGGTGGTTCAAACGGAATGTTAACGGGCCATTAATAATAGAGTTGCTACACCCAATGCGATGGTCATGGGAGACTCGGCTCATTCAGTGGCGACGGTAACGGCCACAAGTTTCAGCCCCAAGCCTAAATGCGAGCGACCTTATTGCACGCATTGTGGTTTGCAGGGTCACATGATTGACAAGTGCTACAAGCTTCATGGCTATCCTTCTGGTTACAATCAGAAGATGAAACCTCCTTCTAGTAAGTCTCAAGCTAATCAAGTCATAGCTACTATTGTTGCAGAAAATTCTTCTAGTTCTCTGCTTGGTGGCTTGTTTGCATCACAATGCCAATAGCTCATTGCTCTCTTAACTTCTTAGCTTCATACCAGTACTCTATCTGCTTCAGAATTGCAAAAACTAGCCCTTTTGTGTCAAGCTTCAGTGGTATTCTCTCACTCTCTACAATTTCCTCTTATCTTACACTTCCTTCCACTTCTTGGTCTTAGATACAGGGGCTACACATCATGTATGTTGTTCTCTGTCTTATTTTCATGCCTTTGTTCCTGTAGCTAATTCGTATGTTTCTTTAACTACTAGTCTTACTATTCCAATAACGTATAGGTTCTGTTCATCTATCTGATAATCTTATCCTAGATAACATCTTTTAAGTTTCACAATTTCAATTTAATCTCCTTTCAATCAATTCACTCACTCAAAGTCACCACTTATCTTTTAATTGTCTCTCTTAATCTTGTGTTCTTTAGGACCATACTCAGGGCCGAATGATTGGGATGGATACATTTTAGACTCCACAAGCCTATTTCTTGTTTTTTCTCAGTTTTCTCCTAGTTGTAATAGTGTCAATTTGATAGAAAAAGAAATTTGGCATTATAGGTTGGGACATCCTTCTTATGCAAAGATCCATACATTAAAGAATGGATTACAGATTTATAACATCTCAACCCCGTGGGGTCTACCTGGCGGGACCCTCGACATAGTCAGGTCTTATACTCGTTACTCATACGTATTGTCCCCTCTAGGTACTCAGTGGCCCTCGGGGATTTTTTCGCATTCTCCAACACTTGAACTCAAGACTTCCCTACTTGTAAGTTTTTAAGTCAAATGTTGGTACCAATTGACTATAAGTAAGGAGGTCTTAGGTTCAAGTGTTGGGGGAGGCAAAGAAATCCTTGAAGGCCACTAGATGCCCAAAGAGGACAATACATATGAGTAACGAGTATAAGACCCAATTATGTCAGGGTCCTGTTAGGTGGACCCCATGAGGGTTTGAGGCGTTACATAAAAACGTGTGTTTTTATGTCAATTGGAACCAAAATTTGACTTAGGAATCTTCTAAGTAGGGAGGTCTTGGGTTTAAGTATTGGGGGACACAAAGAAACCCCTAAAGGCCACTAGGTGTCTTGAGGGGAGTTATGAGTATAAGATCCGATTATGCTGGGGTCCCACCAGGTAGGGCCATGGAGGGTTGAGGCATTACAAGATTAAAGGTGTTACAAATAATTCTCCTGATTGTTCAATCTGTCATTTAGCTGAACAACATCGTTAACCATTTGTTTCATCCAATTCCTTATCAAATTTGCCTTTTCAATTAATTCATTGTGATATATGAGAAAAACAGTTTTTCCAGTTTTTTTCCTTAATTCCGAACCAGTTTGATGTTACCATAAAATCTGTACGCTCTGATAATGCACCAGAAGTGTCTTTTTTTGAGTTTTTCCAAGCCAAAGGCATAATTCCTTATCACTGTTACATAGAAACGCCACAACAAAACTCTGTTATTGAGAGAAAGCACCAGCATATTCTCAATGTGGCACGAGCTCTTCATTTCTAGTCCAATGTCCCTTTGGTTTATTGGGGAGAATGCATTCTCATAGCAGTTTGTCTAATAAACCAAATTCCGTCCCCATTGTTGTCAAACCAGACTCCCTTTGAATTGCTTTGGAAAAGGAAACCTTCTCATTCCCATCTTAAGGCATTTGGTTGTCTTTGTTATAGCTCTACTCTTGTCAGACATCGAAAAAATTTCTCCCCTCCTGCCACACAAGCTGTTTTTTCTTGGTTATCCTCGAGGATACAAAGGTAATAAGCTCCTTGATTTAGCCACCAATACCATCTACATTTCCAGAAATGTTATATTTCATGAGTCAATTTTTCCTTTCCAAAAGGAAAACTCACCAGATCAATCCTTTGACTTATTATTTGATCGAGTTCTTCCTCTTCCTTTCATAGATGAGTCATCTCCTTCATTTTCTGATTCTTCTTCCATTCCTTCAACTTCTTCCACGTGTCCTCATTGTTAAACTCGTCCACCGTTCTATTTGCAAGATTATCATTGCTCTAGTGTCTCACACACATCATTATCTACAGCATACCCTCTTTCCAATGTGTTAAGTTATGACAAATTATCTCTAGAACATAGAGCTTTTATCCAAGCTATTTCTTCCCACTTCGAATCAACCTCTTTTTCACAGGTTGTTGCAATTCCAGAGTGGAAAGAGGCCATGTCTACTGAGCTCGATACTCTTGAGAAAAGTGACACTTGGTCTATAACCTCTTTACCACCAGGTAAACACCCCATTAGGTGCAAGTTGGTGTATAAAATCAAATATCGAGTAGATGGTACTTTGAAGCGTTATAAGGCTCAATTAGTAGCAAAAGGGTATACACAACAAGAGGGAGTTGATTACCTTGACACTTTCTCATCCGTGGCTAAAATGGTCACTATCAAAATTCTACTAGCATTAGTAGCAATTCATGGATGGCACCTTACTCAGCTTGACGTGAACAATGCTTTCTTCATGGTGATCTCCAAGAGGAAGTGTACATGTCTTTGCCCCTGGCTATCACCAAATCCTGTCTGCAAACTTATAAGTTCCTGCTTGGACTTAAGCAAGCTTCTCGCCAGTGGTTTTCAAAGTTCTCAGGTGTGCTTCTTCAGGAAGGATTCAAACAATCTACTGCTAACAATTCCCTATTTGTTAAACAAGTTGGGAAGTCTTTCATTACATTATTAATATATGTTGATGATATTGTTATTGCCAGTAATGATGAAGAACTTGTTGAGAAGCTCAAACAGTTTCTTAACAGTCGATTCAAACTTAAAGACTTAGGCAGATTGAAATATTTTCTTGGTTTTGGAGGTTGTAAGGTGTAGTGCAGGAGTTTCTCTAAACCAGAGACATTATGCATTGCAGCTACTTTCAGATACTGGGAATCTTGGTTGTAAAACTAAAACTCCCATGGATCCCAATGTTAAACTTTCTCAAAGACGAGGGAGATTTGCTAGATGATCCAACACAGTTCAGGAGGATAATTGGAAGGCAGCATACCTCACTATAACTAGACCAGATCTTTCCTATGCAGTGAATAGACTCAGTCAATTCTTGGCAAAGCCAAGAGTTCTTCAATTGCAGGTAGTGCAGCGTGTTCTTCAATATGTTAAGGCAACGGTTGGGTAAGGTTTATTTTTCCCATCTTCTTCCTCCGTTTATTTGAGAGGTTTTGCAAACTCGGATTGGACCTCTTGCCCAAACAGCAGGAGATCAGCTAGTATTTTTGCATTTTTATTGGAGACTCGTTGGTTTCCTAGAAATCCAAGAAACAACAAACGGTTGCCAGATCTTTAGCTGAGGCAGAATCTAGATCAATGGCCAATGCAACATGTGAGTTGATGTGGTTGCTGTCTCTTCGTAAAGACTACAACATTGAACAATAAAAACCAGCTGTTCTGTTCTATGACAATCAGGCTGCTTTGTATATAGCAGCAAATCCAATTTTCCATAAGAGAACTAAGCACATAGAGATAGACTGAAATGTCATTCGAGAAAAGATACTAAATGGAAGCTTGAAGACCCTTCTTGTTATGTCTCAGCATCAGATTGCATACAAGCCATTGTTTTCAGCTTAGTTTGCTTTTCTGTTAAGCAAGATGGGGATTCAAAATATTCACTCTCTATCTTGAGGGGGAGTATTAGAGTTTTGAGGAGTTTTTTGGAAATACTGAAAGGTTTTTGTAACAAATCTTTAGTGGTCCTGCTTTGTATACGGTGCTTTTCATTCAGCCTTTTTTTGTAAAAGTAATTAGAGTGCTTTCTTTCACCATCATCTTCCTCGGAGCTTTTCTCCATTTTCTGTAATAGGTGCCAACATGACATCAGTAAAACATGGAAATATTGGTGCTCCACGCTTCAAAAAAAAAATTTAGAGAAAATATAAACATAATACTTCTTCTTGTGATATTTTAGGATAATAGGGCAGAGTAATTGAAACTGAAAAAAAAAAAAAAAGAAACATCATTTACATAACTGTCCCAATAGAACACCTTGAATTTGAAAGTGGCTGCTAATTGCTTTAGTTACAAAAATGTTTTCTTGAGAACAGGTAAAGGCAATTTTATCCTTTAAGATAATAAAATAAATAAAAACCAATATTTGATATTAAAATAGAAAATCTTAGAAAAAAAAGGAAGAAAATAATGAGCTTCATTATTTCACTATTAAAACAGAAAGTGAAATCCTTCATTATCTAAATTAATGAACCATAATTTTGAATCTGATTCTTTTTTAAAGGAAGAAAGATTTCAAAATACATACTTGTTTTAGATGGTTACGTCTCCAATAGATATATATTCAAAAAGGTATGTTTTAACAATAATTGATTACGTAATTTAATAAGAATTCAACTTTATTAATTATCATTAATTTTTTTATCAACTATTCACTTCATTATGACAGTCAAATTTATATCAAAAGCTACCAATAGCAACATCTATTAAAACCACATCAATACGTAAAATATCTCCACAGATATACAATAATTAATACCCCATCATAAGTTCATAGGTATACCCCAAATGGTAATTTTGTGATACGCAAGGAAAACCGTTTTTACAAGTCTTATATTTTTAAATTTCAGATATATTTATAATATTGTGTAACAATAGACATTTTTAGGTACAAGGTCGCTAAAGTAGATATTTTATGCACCAACTTCATCAATATATGAACTAATGTCATTCGTTATGATCTCTTGCCTGCTTTCAGTACAATAATACCTACATTTACATAGATATTCCACGAAACTTCATGATTGCATTTTTTTTAACACTCAAAGACTATTAAGTTGTTTGGAGAATTAGTTAGAAAATTCGTTTAAAAGTTTAAGAATTATAATATATAAGAGTTATATACTGTAGTTATTTTTTGTTTTATATTGTAGCTGTTGAGAGCTTTATACTTTTACAGTTAAAACTGTTAAGCTGAAACGGATGTTTCAAAAGAGGGCGTATATTCAACTAGTTTTCTTGTGTAAAAAAGACTATTTTTATTATGCAAAAGCTGAATCTCTATTCGATTATTATGTTAATGTTGACCATTAGTAAATATCTGGCCGTTTAGTAAAATGATTGAGAGTAATAATTTTAATTTAAAAAAATTTTATACTATTTACAGTTATAATTAATAGTTATACTTTTACAGACAATGGATTTTAGGATAATATCAAATCACCTGGCATACGTAAACTTTGACATATTAAAAAAAAATCTAATAAATGTTCACTCCCTTTTCACTTTCTTCTGATGTTACCTATTTACTTATACATGTACTTTTGAAAATTTTATTGAGCGATTACATTTGAGACACCATATTAATAAACGTCAAATACGTGTGATAAAAAAAAATAATTTTTAACATTTTTTAGTTTAGAGACTACAGTTGGTATACCTTCCGTTATTTACTATTTTTCTATTTATTTATTCGCCATAAGAACTAATTTTGGTCTTTTTTTCTATTTAGAGATTAAATTAGTACAACTTTAATACAGGTACTATTTGTGGAGAGATAAGATAATTTAGAGATTTTTATAAGACAAAATTAACTGTTTTTTATCCAAAATTTAGTAAAAAGACTATTCATGAGTCATTTTCTAAGTTTAGGGGAATTTTATATAACAAAATTAAATACAAGTATTAATTCTATAAAGAAAAGAGTGGAAAAACTATTCATGTATTTATCCCTTTGATAAATTGTTAAATTATACTGTGTTCCAAACAAAACGTAGGGTTACTCTTATTATTGTATTGTAGCCTTAACTCAAACGTTGATTTTTATGGATGTAGGTATAGCCAAACAGTAAAATCACACTCGACTCTACTTAAAGATGAATGATTCAGGTCCGCTATCTTAAATTCCAAAAAAGAAAACAATCTTCCGTGTAAATTTGTGAGGACAAGTCTAGCTTATATAGAAAAGCCAATAAACCCTCTCTGAAAGTAAAGTAGATAGGAACGTTCAGCCACATGGTTTGAAGAAATTTGGTTTGCCATGTCTTTGGACGCCCTAATCGCTTGTTACTTGGATTGGATTTTAAAAGAAACAGACTTGTTCCTCTCCTGATATGTGTCATAACCAATCATTACTTTTCCCCACCCCACGTCTTAAAAACGTAAAGTTAAAAAAAAATAATAAATGAACAAAATAAAAAACATCAAAAGAAAAAGTGATATGCACTTTTATTGCATACTCATTTTCATAAATTCAATATCAATAATTGAAGTCTAGTTAATTTAATGTTATAGATGAACTTTGAGACAGGCCAGCGCAATCCTTGATTGATAACAGGCATACTCAACATTTTCTTCAAGACAGAGGCTGGGTGAATGAGGCAGCAGAGGCCGTATATGTAAGTAAACAACAGTCGTTTCTTTAAACAAAATCTTATCTTATGACATTTTATTCATTAATTAATAAGTTTTATAAAGTGTACATTGCACTTTGTGTTATATTATTAATTATTTTCGTATTTCATTTATATTTCAATTATTTTTAAATTTTTACAAAATAAAAAATTATTTGAATACAGATAAAATAAAACCAAAACCAAAACCATTTATTTAATTGCAATAAAATATATATTTTTAATTTTTTAGAAAATTGTTTATTTAATAATAATAAAATATATTTTTATTAATTACAAAAGACTATTAGCAATATTATATGTCATCGCTTAAAACTAAAGAAGAAAACTTTAAGCGACAACAATTTTTAAAAAGCCGTTGTTAAAAGTCGATGATGATGTCATCAAGATTTGATTCGTGGCTTTCAAAATTAACAACAACGTGTCGTACTGTCATCACTAAAAGCATCGTTTCTTGTAGTGAATTATGCCCTTTATTAGTCAGTTCTCTTCCTTTTTAAGTCCATACATGTTGGCACAATTTTGAACCACATTAAACATGTGCCTTCTATTGTCTCTAGTGTTTTTTTATTCAATTTTAATAATTCAAACACCACTTTGTGTCGTTCAGAGTTTTTCTTTGATTTTTCAATAAATTGTTTCATGTCTAAAATAAAATACACAATGTTACTGCTATTATTACACAGCAGCCTATAATTCAAACTATGATTTCTTCGGCATAAAACCACCATCTCCAAAGCCTTATTACTATATTTACCATTAAAAAGTGTTTAAATGGCACATCTATTCTATCTATGCTCTAAGGTTTAATGTTATTTTAATTTTCATATTTGTCTTTTTTTTATAATTATTAAACCTTAATATTTGTAAAAGTAAATTTTAAATATTAAATTAATTTAAAATTATAAATCTAATTATTGAAGCAAAAATATTGACTAATCAATCAACAAAAATTAAATGTCAAACTTGTTATTTTTCATATTTGGTGATAAATATATCACAAATTTAACATATATTAAATTTGACATATAAAAAATGACATTATGTTAAAGCATGTTTTTTATTCTCAAATGTCAAAATTTTAATTCGAAACATCGATATAGAATTACATTAGAGACGCTTTTAAGTTCGTGATGACAAGTGTAAGCTAATAAGGAGCCAATAAACCCTCTTTGAAAGGCGAGTAGAGAGGAAGGCTCAGCCACACGGTTTGGTTTGAAAAGAAAGAGACTTTTTCTTTGATGAAATGATTCAACCAATCTTTGGTTTTCCCCGCTCCCCACGTCCACTTTGGCCATCACTATATGAAATCACTGTTTGAAACAAGGTGAGAATTGTCAACTTTTCTCCACCCCCACGTCTTCCTGGGCAATAAATAAATGAGAATAATATTTGAACCTAGTTGAGAGTTTTCTGTTAATGATGTGCCCTAGGTCAATTATATAATGACTACATATTAACTTTATTATATTTACATTTTATTAATAAAAAGGCATTTTCATTATTATTATTGTTTTATAAATAGTTAATTCTGTCTAAGGTCGTCAAGTATGTGACTTGATAGTAAAACTCTTATGTGAAAATTGAATTATATTCTTAATTATCCCTAGTCGATCATTATTATTGGGATAATAATGAATGAAGACTAGTATGAAGTTTGACTGATGATTATGTTTTACTAATCATGTGTATGAGATACTAAGTCAACTCATAGATACATATTTGAGATGTAATGTATTGGATCGACCTGCTATGAGAATACTACATGGGTAATTGTCATAAGTGATTCTCATCACAATAGTATTATTCTAGTCCTCTGACCTGAAATCATCATGGTTTCCTACATGACAAGTTCTATATTTTGACACAATCTAATATTATCTTTAACAGGATGATAGAATGGATTGTTATTGGATATAAAGTGAATCATGTGAGGAATGTTAGTGGTTAAGAAGGAATTTGTCCCTCATTTTTTATGAGAAAGATATCTGTGGGCCCTTCGATAAGTTAAACTGAAGAAAAATGTATGGCCATACTAGAATGAATTGATAAGGGTTATCAATATCAATCTACTTAAGATCAAGAAATAATATGATTGAATAGTATAAGAATGACATAAACCATGCCTTATGTTCAATCAAATTATCTAGAGACAAAAGGACTTTAATACTTATTGTGAATTAGGTTATGTCGGATTATTGACATTCGCATAACTTGGGTAATCATAATGTCTTGCTAGAGGCCACATATGATTTGTGGGCTAGAAACAGAATTTCAAGTCCACTACCAACGTTATGTGAACCTACAGGGTCGCACACTTAGAACAGACCAACAACGAATTTTGGGGTAACTGTGTCTAGGTTCGATGAACCTGATAATGTCCAGATTTAATGTACTAGATATGTCTAGGTTCATTGAATCTGACATTATCTAGATTATCTGAATCATATTCGAATTACTGATATTATGTAGATTTTCTGAATCATATTCGAATTACAAGCATTATCTAGATTCTCTAAATCACATTCGAATTAGAGTTTACCCTAGTTAAAATCTGAGTCTATCTAGAAGTCAATATATATATATATATATATCTGTTTTAGGGTGTCTAGTCGGATTAAGAAGAGAAAAGGCGTTCTCTCATTCAAAAGGGCAAAGACATTAAAACCTTAAAAATTAGAGAGAGTCATTTAACGCAAAAAAGGGTGCTAGCACACCGATTCGTTTTTGAAAGAGTCTGTTTGTGTGGATACCTACAGAGGGCGTTGCTCTAAGTAACAACGTCTGAATCCGATCCGAATACTAAAAGCTCGAGTTAGGGTGTCACCGGAGTGAACCCGCTCTCTCCCTTCTACAATTTTGCCTTTTTTGTCATCCTGGTAAGATTCTATGACTTTCTTATCAATCTAATCAAATTGTATGGATCCTGCGAGGGTTTTGTAGGAATTAATTTTTATTTTCCGCTGCATATTTGAATCACAAAATCCAACAAAACCCAACATTTTCCACACCCCAAAGTATTTTTCTAAAGACTTTAACTACTGGTCCGATTCATGGCAATCAAGATTCTCATACTTGTTTTCCAAATTTTCCTTGCTGTGGACCTGCAATCTTCAAAAGCAGAGTCTTGGATAAGAGCAGGGTACTGGAAGCATGATGATGATGTCTCTAGTTCTGGCATAAACTCTGCACTCTTTACTCACCTCATTAGTCCTTATGCTAATCTCCCTTCTTTTTATTATGAGGTCTCCATCCCAGATGAGCAAAAATTCTCCACTTTTGCAGGCAATGTCAAGCAGAAGAACCCGTCAGTCACCACTCTTCTCTCCATTGGTGGAAGAATCACAAACGACTCAGCTTTCTCAGCAATGCTCAGCAGCTCTTCTCACAGAAGATCTTTTATTGATTCTTCGATAAAATTTGAGAGGCTCTATGGTTTCCAAGGCCTAGACTTTTTCTGGGATTCAGCGAACACAAGGTCAGACCTGGCAAACATGGGAATTCTTTTCAAGGAGTGGCGAGGCGCCGTTAACTCTGAAGCTGCAAAGTCCGGAAAAGCAAAACTCATCTTGACTGCTGCTCTTCGGTACTCACCAGATGTGGGACTTGCTTCTTTTCCTGTTGACTCAGTCAAAAGCAACCTTGATTGGATTCATGTCCTTGCCTTTGGTTATTATACGCCTAACTCGTCCAACTTTACTAGAGCAGATGCTGCTCTATTTGATCCTTCAAGCAACATCAGTACAGATTTTGGTATCAGAGCATGGCTTCATAAAGGACTATACGCCTCAAAAGTGGTTTGGATCGGCTTTGATGACGTTGAAGCCGTTAAAGTCAAGGTTTCTTATGCTAAGGAGAAGAAATTACATGGCTACTTTGCCTTGTATCTGCAGGACGACGATAATTGGGAGCTTTCTCGTGCCGCAGGTATAAGAACAAGAACTCAGATGTTCTTGAACCTCTTTGTAATTCTACTTTTATCTTACTTCCACATGAATACCATGTACCTGATATTTGCAAATTGGTCTGTGACTTTAGGGAACAGAAATCGAGTCACCACAAGAATTTTCAGTCTTTTTTTTTTCTCCCAATAAACAAATAAAGATGTTAATTTGTGCTTTTTTTTTTGTATTATAGGGACTATAATTTTTGCTTTTGTCTTTTGCAAATTGAGTGGTCCATAAGGCTAGCTCATCCTTACATTATTTTTGTAAATTAAGGAAGTGTCATGTAAATAGTGCATTACTACAACTTGTTTTTTGAGGGGAAACTGTAGCATATTACTACAATTTGCTTTTTAGGAAAACTTTAATTGTTAATAAAGAACATCTTTCATTTAGAAGAAGGTTTCAAATTAAAAACGACTTGGTAACTAAAAAATTAGCAATATATAATTTGAGACTTTAAGTGAGTAAATAAGGTAAATTAGGTAAATTACGATTCATCAAATTTAAAAATGAGGTAAATCTAGGTAAACCCGGTTTTACCGAATCTAATCTTGAGTAATTTAATAAATTCTGGAAAATTCCGCTATTTATTTTTACTCCTTGGAAGAAAGTTATTCACCTCTTTCCCTCTCATTATAATGTTTTAAAAATAATTTGTGTAGCTCAAGGAGATGGCAGAAGGACGAAATCCAACCGGATCTTGTTTGTTATCATTTTCACTGCAACAGCTGCAACCATTTTTCTAATAGGTGACATATTGTGCTTCTTCCGAAAGAGAAAGCTCAGATCAAGAGGTAAAATTTTAATCTACTTCACACCCTTTAAAAAAATTAAATTGTTCACACTATAACTTAAAATGGAGATATTTTTGCTTTCCATAATATACAGAAAACCATGAAGAAACAGCAGCAGCGGTGGGAGCAGCAGGAGATTTTAATAGAAATGTTCCTAATCTGCAAGCTTTTAGTGTTGCTAATGTCACGGCAGCTACAGAGGGATTTTCAATCACAAACAAGCTTGGAGAAGGTGGATACGAACCTGTTTATAAGGTAATTTTTTATCTTGACCATTCGATTCGCTTCTCCGAAAAGGCTTACAATACAATTTGATAGGGTGAATTGCCAAATGGACAAGACATAGGCGTGAAGAAACGGTCAAGTGCCCCTACGCAAGGATACGAGGAGTTCAAGAAGGAAGTAATGCTTACTGCAAGACATTATTCAACATATCCATCTTGTTAAAGTCTTGGGATTCTGCATCGAACAGGAGGAACAGATGCTGATTTACGAGTACATGCCAAATAAAAGCTTGGACTTGTACCTCTTTGGTCTGCAATTTTCTCCTTACTGTAAATTAAACTTGATGTAAATTGAGTGCAGAGAGTAGTGGCTAAAACATGAGTTTTTTTTTTTCTTCTTTGGTTAATTACAATCTTCAATCTAACTAGTTTTGTTTGTCTTGCATTTTAACATATCATTAGAAGGGGTTGAGACTTATAAGGAGCTTTCAAAGTGAAAAGAGCAAACATCATAAATTCTGTTGCTTTCGACTCGAGCATTAATTAGATAGAGCGAGAAAAAGATAGAAAAAATTAAACAGAAAATTTGCATAGACTTTATTTATATTTTTTTACGTGGAAAATGTCATTTCCTGTGGCTCATACGACATAAACTATTTCTGATGCAGCTTTCTTTCGCCCTTTCTTTTTATCATGGCTCTTAGTTATCTTCTAACTTATTGTACGCATATGTAGATCCTCTTAGACGATATATCTTGGATTGGAGGGAAACGTGTTGATATCATTGAAGGGTTACTCAGGGTCTACTTTATCTCCAAGAATACTCAAGGTTGACAATAATACACCGGGACTTGAAAGCTAGCAACATATTACTTGATAACAACACGAAGCCTAAGATATCAGATTTCGGCCTGGCCAGAATTTTTACCACGGGTGGACTCGAAGCAATCTCTAGCCGGATTGTAGGAACATGGTACGCATGACATTTACCGATTAGAAATGCCTCGAGCTTGAGCAAACTTATATTTCATGGTGAAATATGCTTATGCAAAATTGTGTTGTGCCATGAAACGCAGTGGCTAGCAAGGATTATATTCCACCAAATCGGATGTTTACAGCTTTGGAGTTCTCCTTCTCCACTTCTCCAAATCCTAAGTGGCAAGAGGAGCTCTTGCTTTTTATGGGTTGAATGAAGTTCTAACCCAATTAGAATATGTAAGTCATAATAGCTCAAGGTTTTCTTCTTCTTTCTCAAAGAATGATACTTGCATATTTAAAAACAAAAAAGATAATAATTGATGCATAATTTCTTTTTTTTTTTTTTTTTTTTTGAGGATCAATAGTGAGTTATAATTTCAGGCAGGGCATAGCCACCCACGAATAAGGGTGGAGACCACTCCCCTTCCAAAATTGTATTTCATATTTTTACATCTTTTTTATTTGCTCAACTTCATTAGTGACTGACACACCGTCGTCACTAATTTTTCTGTCTCTACACCTGATTTTAGGCATATGAATTGTGTGGAAAGCAGGACAAGGGATGGATTTTATTTTATGGACCCTTCACTTGATGACACATTCTTATCATGCAAGTTAATGACATGCATGCAAATAGCTCTCTTGTGTGTTCAGGATAATGCTAACGACAGGCCTTCCATGTTGGACGTTGCGTCAATGCTAAGGAATGGTTACGTTGCTCTGAAAGTTCCTGAAAGACCTACCTCCTCCAACAAAAATGAAATTCATCAGGAAATCGAAGCTACATTCCCGCAAGATCATGCCTATTCTTCGATCAATGATGTGACGATCTCCGAGTTTGTCAGCCGGTCATAGCGAAAACTATTCTTATGCTCTTAGTGACTGTTATACTGTACGCGAGGCATGAATATTCTCCATTCATCTGCAATATACAAATACAAACCATGTCAAAGGATGAATGGGATTTTATATTTTTCTATCTTTTGTCTTTTTCACTTTCATTTTGCTAGGAGGGAAGTGAGTTTTTCTGGATACTGATTTTCATGTTTTGAGTTGCACTTTAGCTTCAAAATTTGTTTGTTGCTCTTAGAAAAACAAACAGAAATAGGAATGTAGAGCTTGATTAAAAAGAAAATTGTAAAGCACCCAAGGAAACGACAATAGATATTGTCAAGCCCCAAAATGGAGTCGATGACTAATTGGAGTTTGTAAGACTTGATACATGGTTAAAATCTTTGTTGTTCGCACGGAAACATTAAAAGACATCTTGTCATGACAATTTAATATAGCCAACAGATAAATAATATTAAAAAAAATGAGATATAGAGCTAAATAGCTTTTTGAAAAAACTTTTAATGACCATAACTTTTTTTAAATTAAACAAATAGCCGTTTATTAGAAATAAACTTGAGTTTGTTTAAAAAACTTGTTGAATTTATCGGTGATAATCTTAAGTTTATCAAGTTTAATACCAATAAACTTAAAAAGTTTATCATATAAACTCAGTTTATCACGGATAAATGAACATTTACCTAATTTAAAAAGGTTAAGGTTATCTATTTTAAAAAAGCCATTAAAAAGACCACTCAACCTAATTTCCCATCAAATATTGACAGAATGGACTGGTTTTTAAACTTGGACAAAACTCCTCAAAGAAAAAAATCACGAGTATCATCCCAAATGGGGGTAAAGGTGAGCAACTGTCTGCTTGACCTTTTTCTTTTTGCAATTTTGTATATAAATTTTATTAAAATTATATTTTGCCACCCTAAAATTACATTCCGTTCTCTAAATTCAATTACATTCCTCACATTATTAGTTTAGTTACACCTTTGCCCCCTTCATTAATTTTTGTTGGCTCTACCCCCTGCACAAGCGCCACAACGTCTTCTTTCCATGACTCGCCCACAAACACATAACTCTACTCCAAGTACGTAGCTTACTTTCATTTTACTAACATACTTCATGTTAGGTCCTTGCATGTCTTCAGTCCGATTAACATACTCCAAGAACGATTTGCCCTTAAAATTAATTACTCTAGATTGCTGAATAAGGTGGAGCTCTTTACATTTATTCCACAAAATTAAGGTTGATTGATTTATCCCACAAAGAATATATATATATATATATATATATATATAAAATACCATGTCACATCATCACACTATATTTTAAAAATACCAAATCTATCCTCAATGTATCTACCATGGATATTGGTTGGTATTCGGTAACCACCAAGATCCGCAGTATCACAACCGTCTCCTCATTGAAAAATCACAAAAATTTACAAAAACCACTCACAAACACACAAAAAATAGATCAAACCTAAAAATAAAAAAATAATAAAAAAGGATCAAAAGAATGAGAAAAATGCGCATCAATCTTCTCACGTAGGAGAGATTCCTCTAGTGCCTTTGTACGGCCATCGTGGCGGGATTCTTGCATGCGGAGGAGATCTTACCTTTGATCTCTGCATGGCCACCAAGGCTGGAGGTTAGACATGTAAATTGTGACGACCCAACCTACGTGGCCGTCACTTGACTTAAAACGTGATCGTGAACTTATACATACTTATTAATAAAGTACAGAAATTTCAGAATAAATTTTTTTTTTTTAAATGGATTCTTGTTGCGGAATCCTTGACATAAAACCTTAGAGGGAATAATGATTTCTTAGAAAGAATGAATTCTCAACATACAACTTTAAAAGATGTAATAATCATTTCTCAAAAACTTAATTTCGTAACTTAACAAAATACATAATTTCTTAAACATGATAATAACGTAATAATAATCATTACGTTTTAACTTAATTATAATTTATAAATCATGATCCTTTACATAACTCATAACATTTATTTCTTGAAGCATAACTATAGTAATTTTCTTGAACTTTTCTTTTTAAACAAAAGGATAATTATTTAGCATCTATTACTTTAAGGATATTTCTTATTTTAAATAAAGCTATTTTCAAAACAATTTTAAATTAAATATTAAAATAAAATCTCATCTAAATGCTCTTTTAAACTTTCTTAAAAATCATTATATATCATACTTATAATTTAACATCTTAAACATAACATATTGATATCTTACAACTTAATCTCTTCAGAACTTATCATA
>CAMOHE010031362.1:0-20791 GCA_946598075.1 Artocarpus hirsutus
AAAAAAAAAAACACATCCTGGCCCCGTCATGCTGTAGAGAATTTTTAATTAGGACAGCCCTTTCTTTTTGTAGATTAATGTATTGCATCGCAAACTATTTACTTTTTACATAATATACCCTAAACTTTTAATCTTAACAAAATATACCTTAAATTTTGAAATCATCAGTAATTGAGGTCCAATTGCTAACAAGCATTAAAACCATGAACAATTTTCATCACAAAATTTGCACATTAGTTTTGTAAGGATAGAGCTCATCATTTAAGAAAAAATTAAAGCTTAACACATGCAAAAGAATATTTAACAAAAATTAAAAGTAATTATTAAACCTTGATTGCCAATGATTTTAAAATTTAAGATGTATTGTGTCAAGATTAAAAGATTAGTATACATAAGCAAAAAGTGAATAGTTTAGAGTGCAACAATACAATTTTCTCTAAACTCTAGTATAGTTTGTGTGCGTTTTCTAGCAGTATTAGATTTATTTTCCACCTTTGAAAGACTTGTACGCAATCACACAACATGATTAGATAAAATTGTTGCCGTATTGAGTGCAACCGTTATCTTTTTATCAACGAAAACTTCTATGTATCCTAAACATTGGAAAATAATAATACCGAGTACTTGAAATTAACTATACTTTACAACTTGAAGAGTTATGCTTAATGCAGTACTTTTTTTTTTAAAGATTTATTTTTAGACCATGTCTATATTCACTACGTAAAGTACTATTTCATGACGTAATAAAAACGTAAACAGACAGAACGATAGTATGAAAAAAAGAAAAAAGATGTATCAACTATAACAAGGTGTGACTTTGATTGTTTGCCCACATGTTTTCACCATTATTAATGGAGGAGCTTCATGAGATCCATCAGCTTTTTACCATCAAGCATGCTGCCCGCAGTAAGCCTGACATAGTCTTGGTGGGTGATAGTTTTGTAGTTGGCCTTGTTATTCTCTTTCACAAGATCTGGTAAAGGATCAATCATGGTTGTGAGATCTGGACTGTGAAATGCAGCAATTGAAAGGCGTTGCTTTTCTGGGTTCACAACAGCCCTGTGTTCTATGCTCTTGTACTTTCCGTTGCTCATCATCTGCATACACATACAATATGGAAACAACAAACCCAAAACTTACACACTCTTGATTCACACGATACTTAATCCTTGGGCAACTGTACATCTACTTTTAGCAGCAATCTTATCTTAGCCATTTATGCTTGTTGTCCTTTCAGTTTAATTTAAATTTGGTCTGTGAAAAAGAGTAATTATCCCACTTTACCCCCCCCCCACAGCTCAACATGGACCAAAACTCTCTTTTAATTGTATTATAAGTTGCAATTTTATACTTTTATCATAGGTGAGTTAAAAGCATTATGATTGTGACTACTTAATGACGAAAATAATAAAGTTGCAACTTATGATAATTATAAGAGAGTTTTGTCTCATTTTGAGTTATAGGGGATAAGTGAGACAACACTTATTCTTTAAAGACGAAATTTGAAATTAACTCTTGTTCTTTACATAAATTGATCCCACACAGTGGCGGAGCCACCTTGTGTGCAAGTTAAAAGAAAAATGCATCAAGTTTTATTAGTAAGAAAATATGCATCGAAGCATTAGCTAATTAGGTTTTCGTTTTAGTTGTGTATTTTTTTTAAACTTTATTTGAAATATTTTAACAATAATTCAGCTAAACTAAATTTGCCTCGATTGTTTTTCCTTACCTCAATGATGTCCCCTATGTTGACGGTAAATGCACCGGGGACGGGTTAGCCATTTACCATTTTTCTTGATTTGCAAACCTTGGACATCATTCACTTGGAGTAGCAGAGTGAGTCCTGTGGCATCAGAATGTGGAGTAAGACCCATAACCTTGTTGGCTTGCACACAAGGTGGGTAATAGTTCATTCTCACTCTTTGTGTCCCGTCCTCAAACATGCTAGCAAGTGTCGCCGGATTCAGCCCCAAGTTCCAAGACATGAACTTTATTAGGGATATTGTAACTTGTTTCAATTCCCATGAGTATTTGTCCAGTACTTCTCTGGTTAACGAATCAATTAATCAGTCAACAGTAAGTACACCAACGATATACATCTGATCCTTTTGGTCTAAATTTGAAGGGCTTCACGTTTATCATACCGTAAAAGAACGTAACTATTAGAAAGGCAATGGTATTCGTTTCAAAGTAAAGAAATAAAAATGAGTATTATTGATATCGTTTCAAGTGTTAAAGTGTCCATTAGACGGTGCAATGAGAAACAATTCAATTTCTTTTCTAGTGTTCACTAAAATATGCTTTCACACAAGCAAACAAATATTGGCTTATAACATGTAAACTTACTAAGCTTCGAGTAAATTTAACATCCATTTCTTTTGACAGGAAATTAATACAAATAGAGATGCAAGGACTTATATTTCCTTTCTTCTTTCCTGTATAGTGTAGGCCCATTAAATTCTTTTTGTAAGTGAACACGCAGTTAAATGGAAATAGAATTACTACTTATTCTCTCTTTTCCTTCTACGTGTCGTAAACATATCTATACTATTTGTTTTTGGTTAATGCACTAAATTTTGCTTGATTCATGACAAAATTGCGAAGACTTACTCTCCTTTTTTAGGTCAGAATCTCATATTTCTGAGGGAAATAGGAAGAGGAAGAAGGAAAAGCATGTCACTCCAGTTAAGCTTTTGCTCTTCAGAAACAACAGATGCTTGCCCGTAGGCTTCAATGTTGTTGTTAGCTGAGCATAGCTTGCTTCTTTTCCAATGGCAACTTGAAGAATTCCTCCATGTTATTCTTCATTTTCTCAATCACTTCCTCTGGAACCCCATGATTGATTAGCTGCCTCACCATCACAATTTTTCAACATTTATTTGAGTCCCATTTGAATTATGTCAATGGTGCATTTTCTTTACATAACTAGATTATATTGTAACTAGCTTTATCTACTCCATAAGGAGTTGCATAATTATTAAAAGCAATAGGCATCTATATGACACTAAATTCGAAACTAAAAATGCTTTTTTTTTGCAACATTGTTTCAATTGTTCAAACTGTTACAGTATAAAGCTTTTATATATTATAGTATAAAACAAAAGTTTGCCACAACGTAAAGCTCTCATATGTTATAGTGTTTTAAGAACTTTTTTTTTTGTCAACAGGCGAAAAATTTTTAAAAAAGGAAAAAAACTAGGATATATTTGGAGACGAAACAGAGGAAAATAATTAACAAATTAACCAGTCTTACCTTAAAAAAAAAAAAAAAAAAAAAAACCCCTTAAATAGTATAATTGGAACGTTTGTAGATTACTAAGAATTTACCTAGAAGAAGCTCCAGTCTTTACAAGGCAAATGAAAATTTTCAAATTCATTATGTTGATCATCAAGCAGTTTGGCCATGTTAATTACTGGAATCTCCAGTGAGTTCTCAACAGAAACCTGCTCAAATTCAAGTTCTGATCGAAGGTAACGAGGTGGGATTTCCTTCAAATGCGTCGGAAGCGAGAGCTTGAACATTCTCAACCGGGAGAGAACCACCATAATCATCTCTCTTAATCCCTTCAGTCTCCATTGACAAATGTACTATCTATGCAGACAAAATACAACTTTTCTAGCTGTTTGGAATATCAATCTATGGTGATTTAAAATGCTTCATATAACATGGACAGCTATTTAACTGCTACTGTCCATTGAATGTTATGTAATGGGCAAGATTTTAGACGTATATGACTAGCTATTATTTGTCGTTTTATGTGTTCGGCACTGGATTCTTTTCAATTAAACAAGTTTGTTTGCTCTGACAATATATGTGTATATATATTGGTTTGAATGGTCACGTATCTAATAGATACAGTTATTATTAGTCGTTTGGTATAAATTTACCGTTCTAATTAAATACATAGTTGACAAAAACTTATGGTAATAAATCATACCATATCATCAATTGTTGTTAAAATATACCTTTATTAAAAAAAAACTATTAAAAACATAACCATTGAGGACTCATCCGTATGTACACACATAAAGGATTTTGTTCCTATTCAAACGGCTGGTCGGATCAGCCCTTATGTGGCGCATGATTAGCACTCAAATGCCACCTGCTGGAGTTAAGGTAGGTTAAAGTAGACTACCAAGTTCATTTTTAGCCCGTTATTGCAAGTTCAATAGGTAATATGACTGGGTGTTCGTGTAAAATTAAATGAAATGCGGTGGTCATTTTTTAACGTCTAGTAGCGACCTGTCACTAAAAACGACGATGAAACTTTCCTAAAAATAACATAATACTGGCGCACGCGCATATAATATATATATATATATATATATATATATATATAAAAGTTGCTAGTTTGGCTGACTAGCTAGTAATTAATTAATAAAAGGAAGAAAAAACTATAAAAAATGAAAAAAAAAAAAATCAGATCCAGCCACCGGAGAACAAAACAAGAAAATGATAAAAAAAAGGTGTACAACCCTTTAGGCAAATGAAACGACCAGAATGAAATGATCCAATCCGGTTTTATTTACATGGCTCGAAACCCCTCCCATCCCGAGCACGAAGGACATTGCATTTTTTTTGCCCAGGATCAGTAGTGATCACTGCTTTTCTCAATTTATTAAGTTCCGCGAATTCATTTATTGACTTCGGAACCATTAACTCCTTTTCTTTCTAAGCAAATGGATAGTTGTTGAGTTTTTCTCCTTGAACATCAACGCAACAAGGGATAAGTAAGTAAAATCACTTTTCATAGACTATTTAAACATTAATTAAAAAGTTTTAGCATAAGCTTCTCTTTTTGAACCTTTTAAAGGTAAGCACGAGCTATCCCAAACGGGCAGGGGACAGGGGTAAGATTATAGGGTAGTCTGTCTTATTACAACTTTTTAAAGTTATTGACTTATTCCCACATAGGATTAATAGATTGTTATATGTTACTTCTACATTTGTTGAACTTATATGACCTGTTCTGTTGAAAGTGTTAAGCAAAATACATGTACGAACGAAAACTGTAATACCAAAAAAGAAAATAGAAATAACAAAATTTAACTAAAAAAAAATAACAAAAATATCAACAATAAGTTGTCACTGAATAGACTTTAAAACTTGTACATGGGTAAGATATTATAAACTTCATAGAAGGCTTTTACTGCTCGTTAGAAGATTTAACAGACAATTTCTTGATCAATACTATCTTGAGTTTTGGCCTTCAAACCAGTAGACGTTATTAACAGCTAATAATAAAAGTCACCATGCTAGAAATTACTGTTTTTAGTTTTGCAACATATTAGCACGCACACAATTACAAACACATAAAGATTACAGAGTGATTATACATATACGTAAATAAAAGTACGCAAATATAACTTCAACAGGGTGCTTGCATACACAAATATACTGTGCCAAATATAGCTAAAAGGAGAGAAGAGGAGGAACATCCATTGTGGAATAAAAGTTTATTATTGCAATGAACTCTTTAACCAAACGAGTAGTACCATATAACAGTCATTTTGAGTCACTTCTCCAGCTTCAGTTGGTCAATTCGGCTTTTATTGTTTAGGTTTTTACCCTGGTAAAGTGACTTCAAATACTCCGCATGGGGAATACTTTTGTAGTTAGGCCTGTTGTGTTTTAAAAGATCTGGTACAGGTCCGATGATGGCTTTCAAATCTGGACCGGCGAACGCGCCAATTGAAAGACGATGCTTTTCCGAATTCACAACCACCCTGTGCTCTATGCTTTTGTACTCTCCGTTGGTCATAATCTAAAATGAGGAACAAATTAGTAGGGGCGTGCTTGATTTTTACCATGATGATCACTACACGTGCTTGATTTTTACCATGATGATCACTACACTTACTATTCACACATTTGTTAAAAAGGCATAATGTATAGACCATTTTTTCGGTGAGTATCGAAAAAGTAATCTATCGGTAGGTATTTATTTATTTTTTAGTCGTTAGATTTACAAAAACAATAATTTTGACCAAATCTAATGGTTTGAAAACATATCCTATCAGTGAGGTCCACTATTCACACATTTGTTAAAAAGGCATAATGTATAGACCATTTTTTCGGTGAGTATCGCAAAAGTAATCTATCGGTAGGTATTTATCTATTTTTTAGCCGTTAGATTTACAAAAAAAAATAATTTTGACCAAATCTAATGGTTTGAAAACATATCCTATCAGTGAGGTCCCACCGTGTGAAGACCCTAATACATGTTAATGATCATAATAACAGTGAGTACTGAAAAAGTAATCTACTGATAGGTATTTATTTGTCTTTTAATTATTAGATTTGCAGAAAAAAATAATGTTGACTAGATTGAAAGTTTAAAAACAAACATTATTAGTGAGGATCCCACCAAGAAAAGGCCCTGATATATGTTAATAATCATAGTAACTTACCTCAATGAGATCCCCTATGTTGACAATGTATACACCGGGGATTGCTTTAATAGGCACCCATTTACTATTTCTCTTGATTTGCAAACCTTTGACATCATTCAGTTGGAGTACCAGTGACAATCCGCCTGCGTCAGAATGTGGACCCAGACCCATTACCTTGTTAGCTTGCCCACACGGTGGATAAAGATTTATTCTCACTGCTTGTATTCCCTGCTCAAACTTATTAGTAAATGTCTCTGAATCCAGCCCCAGGTTCTTTGACATGAACTTCAACAAGCAGATTGCAAGTTTATGCATTTCCAACAAGTAATTGTCCAAGTTTTCTCTGAAGATTAGCAAATAAAAAACAATCATTACACCATCAGCTTTTTATCTGCAAGGACATGGACGCAAATTTATGAAGTCTAAATTATAAGAAAAGGTTGGAGAACTATATATATGTTCTGTACTTAGTAGATTCACCAGTAGAAATTGGTAGATATGACGATGTTTAAAACGCCATTAATCAAATCGATGTGAAATCATGAGTCGTTGTATGTGTCTGACATTTGACATCGATTTTTCACCATCGTCCACTGTGCATGTGTGACACCAAAAAAAAAAAAGTTTAAGAAAGGTGCGTCAATTGCCACCGTTCATTTTACTATCTCCACTCTCTATTTTGATGTACACTTTTGTCACTGAATTGTCGATTAATAAAATTACTTTCATGCCTCCACTAGAGTCAAAAAGTGGTGCAAATTGATATTAACATTCTACGTACATGAAAGAAGTGGGATGAGTAGGCCAAAATCTTATATTTCTTTGGGAGATGGGTCGAGCAAGAAGGAAGAGCCGGTCTGTCCAGTCATACCCATAGCCTTCAAAGCTATTTGGCTGCTGAGCATAAGCTTTCTTTTCCTCAAGTGGTAGCGCAAGGAATTTCTCTATGTCAATCTTCATTTTGTCAATGACTTTCTCTGGAACCCCGTGATTTATCAACTGTCACCATCACAATTACGAACAGCAAGCTAAGTTCCATTTTGAATAAGTTTATAAAGGTAGATTGTTCTAAGTTCTTTCTTTTTTTCTTTTTATCATGGATTTATAGAAAAAGAACAGAGAACATCTTGATCTTTAGTTAACATTCCAACAAGGTCGGATGCCCACAAAACAAAATGACATGGCTTTCTATACGACTTTACATTTCAAAGCAAATTTATGGAACACCCCAGTAAATCCCAATTTAGGTTAGAGTTGAGATTACAATCCCCATTTAAGTTTTTTAAGCAAGCTTGAATGATGTTTTGCCTTGAGAGAGATGTTATATTGCTCATACATGAGCTCACAAATCGGTTGAGCACTACTATTACCCCCATCGGGCAACTGCACTACGAGAAACACCAGTTTGTGTCTGATGGGACAACCGCCCGCCGGGGATGAAGATCATTTTTCAACTCAGTTTCTTCCAAACATGAAAAGTAAAAAAATCAATATGATTTTGATGTGGTTTAGGTTGTGGACTGTACCTGAAAGAAGCCCCAATCTTTACAAGCCGAATGCAGCCTTGCCAATTCGTCATGGGCCGCGTGTTGATCAAGTAGTTTGTTCATATCAATTACTGGAATGTCATATGTACTGTCCTCGACTTCCACCACATCATTTTCATCCTCATGAGGCTGGAGATAGTGACTTGGTTTTTCTTCCAACTCGTCTAAAGAAAGAGCCCCAACATTCTCAATGACTGGGACAACAACAGAATTACCTGATCCGTTGTCAACTTCTACCCTAAGCTCCTCATGATGAGCCTCCATTTCTCTCAAACAACAGATTCAATCAATGGCAAATTTCTTTGTGAAATAATTTGGTCCTGGTTCAACTGTTTTAGTGCAATTTCTACTTAGAAAAATTGACCGTCTCTTCCATTGTAATCAGTGTCTGGACGGTGGACCCACTCATGTGGGCAGCTAGTGGAACAGCCTTTCAACCAAAATTTTTAATGCCGTTATTTTTCTTAATCAATTAGTTTTTTTTTTGGAACTAATCTCGTTGTCCTATGTAATAAGGGCCACTTGTGGAAACAGAAATATGTATATATATATATATATTGTTATTATTGCACAAGGGAAATGTTATTAGAAGCACTAGATGAGATGCTCTTCCATGTGGGTTATGTTAGTTGGCGTTGTCTCTTTCAAGCTTGTCAACCTTGATGTTATGATTTATTTTAAGTCTCCACTATTTATTGTTTATATTAAACAATTTTTTTAAGGATTTAGTTTCATACAATGACCGGCACCACTAGTGTAGCCAATTATAAAGATTTTTGCTGGTTATATAATAGTTTAACAAGGAATCTTTAGAAATTGCTGCAGATGGTTGGTCATCCTAAACATTAAATAAATGGTTTTTTTTTCTGTACAATAATTATTTACGTCTTTTCAGTAATATTTACTATAATTTCTTGTAAAAAAATTGCATGCAGGTTACTATATTTATTTTATAACTCTCGGCATTTTAAATTGAAATTTGCCTACTTGTTTGAGTGGGAAACTTGTATAATTTATTCTTCTAGTTTTTTGTTTTAGCAAAATTTATCCGCTATCTCTAAAAACTACACCTAGCACTCTTCACATTTGTACATTTGGCTTTGAAATACTTCAAGTTGTTTGGTAAAATTAGTCCTAACTAAAATTTTTAGTTGCTATAATATAAACTCCTACATGCTATAGTTATCTGGAAATATAAACTACAATGCAAAACTCTTTTGTGCTACAATTTTTAATTCAAAAGTTACGATTCTAACCACACTTATCAAATACCTTGTAAATTTTATTGGAAGTGATGAGGCTATGATAAAACCAATCATTAAAATAATCCATTTGACTAGACTCAAATTTATAACACTAGCAGCTTAATATTTTCATGCACAGATACCAACGAAGGAGAAGAAAGATGAGAGGTTTTTCGGTTCTACTATTTGGTTATGGTTGGAGTTGGGTTTGTGCTTTGGAATACAAACATTAACCAAAAAAAATTTCCCAAAACCATGTTCGAAAGTAAGAGCTAATTACGAGGGAGTCCTTTGTCTTAATTAGGAGGGAGTCCTTTGTCTTCTTCTTTTTTGTCCCTTCAATAAATTTTGAACACATCAATTAAAGATGACAACTTACTTCTAAATTAAAAGGTACTAATTCTTTTTTTTTGGAGTAAAGTTGAAATTGACCTTATTTTACATTTACAATTCACATTGAAAGTCTTACAGGTGTTTGGCAGAAAGTGGTTCAGATCACTTTTTCAATTATAAACAGTGTAAAGCTCTCATATGCTTAAGGAATTAATAAAAAAGATCGCTACAGTGTAAAACTCTCACATGCTATAATAAAAACAGTTATGACAAACGGTTCTAGTCACACTGTCAGAAACCCTTCGCTCGAGAGCAAAGATATAATAAACTCGAATTAAAAAAATTAATTAACACCAAACGCCTTGCATTTCAAAGTAAAGAAAAAAAATTTCACCACACAAAATATAAATTAGTTTGAGACCTAAGTGCCAAGAAACTTAGGGAGTTTCATTTTTTTTTTTTTAATGAAAAAGGGGATTAAATTGAATGTTCATCACATAGGACATATCAGAATTAATAAAGGAGACCACCTGGTGCAGGCCAAGGTATATTCGTAGATCTGTTTTGATGGAAGCTCAATGTTGAGTGGAGTTGTGGGCTTGTAGCCTTGTAGCTTTCACACCATGTGCATTATTGAGAGCTCCTGAAAGACATTATGATAGAAAACACTTTAGGGCTTACTTACATTGCCCCGTTTGAAATAGTTTAAAATAAGATGTTTTTGACTTATTCGATCTAAAAGCTATTTTTGGACCTGTTTAGATGAACAAGCTCTTTTTTTATTTTTTTATTTTTTTATTTCTATGTTCACTTTTGAAACAAATCATCTTTTTAATGCTTATGAAAAGCTTTTTTGTTTATGTTTTTAAGCTTATATTTGTGAATAACAAATTATAAATTCTATTTATATTCGTGTGTGTATATATATATATATATATTACTTTTTATAACAATAAGAGATTTTGACTCATTTAATCAAACATGTTCAAAAGCACTTATGATATCATAAAGCACTTTTCCATATACTGTCCAAACAATGATTAAAAAGCTTTAACTTATGCTTCTCTTATTCTACTATTTAGAAACAAAAGCATAAGCTATACCAAACAGGCCCTTTTGTCGTAAGTGCTTTAGTTTTAGTCAAAGCTATAAAATATGACTTTTCAAAAAATTCGTTTAGCATATTTTGAAACTTGTACCAGAGTTTCACTAAGAGACAATGAATTTCATTCTAATATTTTATTGCTTATTAGAAACCCAAAAATCATTTGATTCACTTAAGCTCTTCTACAAAATATAATTTCAAACACTAACTAAAAACCCACAAATTTCTCTTCTTTTATTAACCAAAAATAAAAACAAAAGCTTTGTCAAACGGACCCTTCACCCTT
Organism: Artocarpus hirsutus; assembly: GCA_946598075.1. Taxonomy (NCBI): domain Eukaryota; kingdom Viridiplantae; phylum Streptophyta; class Magnoliopsida; order Rosales; family Moraceae; genus Artocarpus; species Artocarpus hirsutus. Next base: position 10,909 of record CAMOHE010031362.1, read on the forward strand.
CGTAGTTTTACAACAACATATCAATGCACGTACAAATTCATTAAGTTTAAACATAAATAATGCAAAGACGATGTACCAAAGGTAACTAAAAAGGAGAGAAGAGGAGGATATATTGTGGCAATAAGTGTCTTGTGGCCAAACGAGTAGTACCATGTACTAGTCATTTTGAGTCAATTCTCCAGCTTCATTTCATCGATGAAGCTCTTACTATCTAGCTTTTTGCGCCGGAACAGTCCCTCCAAATAATCCTCATAGCTAACACTTTTGCACTTAGGCTTGTTTTGTTTCACAAGATCCAGTAAAGGACCAATCATGGCCTTGATATCTGGACTGAGAAATGCACCAATCGAATGACGTTTCTTTTCCAAATCCACAACAACTCTGTGCTCTACGCTTTTGTATTCTCCATTTGTCATCATCTGCATTTTGAGAAAACAAAATTAATCAGAAGCGCTTCTTATAGTATGTTTGACATTCTCATTTTCAATCAAAATTTTTGGTTACTAGAGTATAAAGTTCTCACATGCTATTGTCGGAAAAAAGCGAGCTATAATGTAAAACTCTTACGTGCTATAATATTTTTAACTAAAACTTGTTCATATTATTGGTTTGAACCAATGCTTCCAAACACTCCATTAATTTTGCCAATACAACTTGAGTTTTATTTGGATTTTCATAATGTCTTCACCAATTATTAGTAAATTTACTAGTAATTTTACCAAGATGAGTGTGGAAATATAATGTTCTTGTCTACATGCAGTTAAAAATGTGTGCTCATGTTTATGGACGAATGAGAATGAACATTAATTACATAACATGGAGTTGTCTTACTCAGTAGTCTCTAGCTTTTTCATTTTTCATTTTTTAGTTCTTTTTATTTTTGAATACTAATTTGATTTGCTTGAATCTGTAGACATTCTCAAAATTAATACATATGAATAAAGGGGCTCGTTGGAAGACAGTGGTGTAGATACTTCTTTGGCACCAAACATGTTGGTCTTTTCAAGTAGATCCCGAACATATTTATGTTGAGATAGAAACATGTCGGTAGATGTCGGGATGGTTTCCACTTCGAGAAAGTAGTTTAACGGGCCTAGATCTTTGAGTAAGAAGCGTTGAGCAAGTGTGACAATGAATTGTTGAACTTGTTTTTTTTTATGTACTTATAACGATAATATCGTCTACATAGACAAGTAGATACAAGCTTTAGTGGTCCTGATGTTGAATGAAGAGGGAGCTATCGGACTTTGAGTTGGTCATGAGAGAAATTCAATAGCTCAGTGTACCAGGCCCTTGGTGCTTGACGTAGTCCATGTATTGCCTTCTTGGGTTTGCATACATGATGTGGAAATTGAGGGTTAACAAAACCTTGCAATTACTGCATAAACACTTTAATTTTTTGTGAGAGTTTCACGCGTAAAAAAAAAAAAAAAAAAAAAAAAAAAAAAGCATTTTTAATGTCAAGTTGGTGTAAAGACCAACCATTGACTACAGCAAGAGTGAGAATGATCCAAATTGTTGTTGACTTAACAACTGGGCTAAACATATTGGTGAAGCCTACTCTTGGTCTTTGATGAAATCCCTTGGCTACAAAACATGCTTTGTAGCACTGTATGGACCCATTTGGATTCCACTTAATTTGGAAGATCCACTTATAACCAATAATGTTTTGAGAGTGGTCAGGAGGTACTAGTTCCCATGTGAAGTTACGAATTAAAGCATCAAATTCTTCGCACATAGCTTGGCGCCATTGTCGAAATTTTCATGCTTGGGACACACTGGTAGGTTCATAGAATTCTAGTAGAGACCGGGTGGTGGCTACAAATAATTTTTTTGGTTTAAGTATTTGGTTTTTTGACCTGGTTAACATGTGGTGTGTAACACCCGTCAATTTTCATATAACGTAAGAGTAATGACGTTAAATAATTTCCTTATTTATTTATGATAATTTTGCCACTGACTATTTTATTTTAAGTATTATGATAGGTGATGATCACGTAGAATTGATGTACTCAAAGTGTTCATGTTATTTATGTTGAATGTTTAAATTTAATTTTTGCAATAATTAATGTTTATTAAACTTTGTTGTGTAAGGAAATTCGGTAGGCCGAACCTTCAAGTTCGATAGGCTGAAATGACCCTTACGAAACGGCAGGCCGATGAATATAATCGGTAGGTCGGACCTCATGCATTCGCAGGCCGAAGTGGGACATCGGTAGGTCGATGACAGCTGACGATTAGTCAGTAAAAATTTCCTAAAATGGTGACGACGATAATTGGATGATGATTTTTTTTTGATTGATTGGCATATTCATGGATAAATTTCCTCATTTTAGGAAATTAAAGTTTGGCTTGTGAATTGATTGAATGCAGTTGATAAGGTTTCCCATTGTACAAAGGCAAAATATGGTAACTGAGACAAAATTTTTATCTGTCCCTCAATCCTCTCCACTTCCCCACGAATTTTGCCTTGAATTTGATCAGAAAATTCTGATTAATGTGGAGAGTGTGAGTCTCTTGTAACGTAACAAATTTATTTTTTTATAACGCTCTTTTTCTCTCTCTCCTATTCTCCCTTTCTCTCTCATTCTTTCTCTCTTCATCTTGTTCATCTTTCTTCTTCTCCCCCTCAAATTTCCCCTGCTATTATTTGTTAGAAATATTGTACTTTCATTGGCGTTAATTCAAGGAGTCTTGAGAAGAAATCGCTCTAAGGTAAGGGCTCATTCTTTTCGATATTTTTTCTCTTTAATTCGGATGCTATATCTTTGTCTAGGAATTTCGTTTTGCTCTGAATTTTTAATATGTTGTTTATGTATTGTTATGTGTTAACCCTCAAAATTTCACCTCAATTGGATTTTTCTGTGAAAAGTTATGAATTTTCTTCTCTTTGTCACTCACTGCTGATTTATGCTAAACAGTAATGTTGAATTGTCTCTATGTTCCGACCCTTATATTTTTGCCTACAAATTTCTATTTGCTCTGAAATTTTAATATATGACTTTCATGAATATGTTATGTGATGTTGCTCCAAATTTCATGCCATTTCGTGTTATGTAGGCTGAGATATTAATTGTTCATGCTCTACTCCTCATAGAAATGTGTTGCTAATTGTTTATGTTGCATAAAATGTTGTTTTTTGTTCATAATGCAAATGAAGGTATTTTCCACTAAATTTTGGTGAATATGTTTATATATATGTTAAGTATTAGACTGGAAAATTTGGTGATGATTTTATGAATATTTCATGTATTATAGAATTTTTATGGTAACTAGGTTTTTAGGACTGTTTTATCCATGAAATTGAGGGATTGTAGTTGGATGAAGTTTTGAGTGACTTAATGATTTTTATTTGATGATATGAAATTTTGTGGTTCTGTAATTATATGTTAATGACTTGTAATATGAATTTTGGGGACATAGTAATTTTATTTTAATTATGGAAAAATAATAAATGCATGAAACTCACTGCTTACACATAGGATGTTATTTTTGGTCTCTGCCTTCTAAAGCATGACTTGAATTGTGTTGAATTTTTATGAAGCTGATTTTTGGCTATGTTATAATCCTAGGTGTCTATTATTTGTGATAATTTTTGTAGAATTTTCTATGGCATGAAAATGTGATAAATAAACCTAAGTTAAGGATTGCTCACTGTATTATTGTTGCTGGCAGATTTGGTATATAAGTTGTATGACTTGTTTGAGACTTTAAATGGAATTTTTATGACTAAATAAAAATCATGGTAATGTGTATATGTTAACTTTGTTCTTGCAAAATTTGGTGCTCTAATTATGTATGTATGTTAAGTTATTAAATTGTGAATTCTTGTAAGTCAGAAATGTATTTGTGTTGATAGTTTTATTTAAATGTTTTAAAGTTAATGAAATATGTTATAAGTTTATGCTTTCAAGAAATGAATGTAAATGTGATGTTATATGAAATGAATGTTATGTTGTGGTAATTAATTCATTGAAAATAAATGTTAATTGCCATTTTATGAATGTATGACATGAACACAATGTGAAGTGAGCACATCGAGACCGCGGCGTCGTCACCTACAAAAGTAAGGTTGAGTAAACTTATTGAGGTAAGTACATTCTTTACAAATGTACTTACTAAGCGTTTGCTTATTTAAGTTTATATCATGTTATAGGTGAGAATGTACTTATCTCAATGAGCTTACTTAACCTTACTTTTGTAGGTGACTACGCCGCGGTCTCGATGTGCTCACTTTACATTGTGTTCATGTCATACATTCATAAAATAGCAATTAACATTTATTTTCAATGAATTAATTACCACAACATAACATCCATTTCATATAACATCACATTTACATTCATTTCTTGAAAACATAAACTTATAACATATTTCATTAACTTTAAAACTTTTAAATAAAACTATCAATACAATTACATTTCTGACTTACAAGAATTCACAATTTAATAACTTAACATACATACATAATTAGAGCACCAAATTTTGCAAGATCAAAGTTAACATATATACACATTACCATGACTTTTCTTTAGTCATAAAAATTCCATTTAAAGTCTTAAATAAGTCATACAACTTATATACCCAAATCTGCCAGTAACAATAATACAGTGAGCAATTCTTAACTTAGGTCTATTTATTATACTTTCATGCGATAGAAAATTCTACAAAAATTATCACAAATAATAGACACCTAGGAATATAACATATCCAAAAATCAGCTTCATAAAAATTCAACACAATTCAAGTCATGCTTTAGAATGCAGAGACCAAAAATAACATCCTATGTGTAAATAGTGAGTTTCATGCATTTATCATTTTTCAATAATTAAAATAAAATTACTATGACCCCAAAATTCATATCACAAGTCATTAACATATAATTACAGAACCACAAAATTTCATATCACCAAATAAAAATCATTAAGTCACTCAAAACTTCATCCAACTACAATCCCTCAATTTCATGGATAAAACAGTCCTTAAAACCTAGTTACCATAAAAATTCCATAATACATGAAATATTCATCAAATCATCACCAAATTTTCCAGTCTAATACTTAACATATATATAAACATATTCACCAAAACTTCGTGGAAAATACCTTAATTTGCATTATGAACAAAAAACAAAATTTTATGTAACATAAACAATCAGCAACACATTTCTATGAGGTGCAGAGCATGAACAATTAATATCTCAGCCTACATAACACGAAATGGCACGAAATTTGGAGCAACATCACATAACATATTCATGAAAATCATATTAAAATTTCAGAGCAAACGGAAATTTTTAGGACAAAATATAAGGGTCGGAACATAAAGATAATTCAACATTACTGTTTAGCATAAATCAGCAGTGAGTGACAGAGAGAAGAAAATTCATAACTTTTCATAGAAAAATTCAATTGAGGTGAAATTTTGAGGGGTGACACATAATGCATACGTGAACAACATATTAAAAATTTAGAGCAAAACGAAATTCCTAGACAAAGATATAGTATTTGAATTAAAGAGAAAAAATACCAAAAAGAATGAGCCCTTACCTTAGAACGATTTCTTCTCAAGACTCCTTGAATTAATGCCAATGAAATTACAATATTTCTAACAAATAATAGCAGGGGAAATTTGAGGGGGAGAAGAAGAAAGATGAACAAGATGAAGAGAGAAAGACTGCGAGAGAAAGGGAGAATGTGTGAGAGAATACGTGAGAGGGAGAGAGAGAAAAAGACCGTTATAAAAAAATAAATTTGTTACGTTACAAGAGACTCATACTCTCCACATTAATCAGAATTTTCTATTAAATTCAAGTCAAAATTCATGGGGAAGTGGAGAGGATTGAGGGAGAGTTAAAAATTTGGTCTTAGTTACCATATTTTGTCTTTGTAAAACAGGAAACCTTATCAAATGCATTCAATCAATTCACAAGTCAAACTTTAATTTCCTAAAATGAGGAATTTATCCATAAATTTGCCAATCAATCAAAAAAAATCATCATCCAATTATCGTCATCACCATTTTAGGAAATTTCTGCTGACTGCTCGTCAACTGTCATCGGCCTGTTGATGTCCCACGTCGGCCTGCCGAATGCATGAGGTCTGACCTGTCGATTATATTCATTGGCCTGCCATTTCGTAAGGGTCATTTCAGCCTACCAAACTTGAAAGTTCGGCCTGCCGAACTTCCTTACACAACAAAGTTTAATAAAACATTAATTATTGCAAAAATTAAAATTAAACATTCAACATAAATAACATGAACACTTTGAGCACATCAATTTCACGTGATCGTCACCTGTCATAATACTTAAAATAAAATAGTCAGTGGCAAAATTATCATAAATAAATAAGGAAATTACTTAACGTCATTATTCTTACGTTACATGAAAATTGGTGGGTGTTACATGGTGACCTTGGTTTGGTGATGGAATGGTTTTGGGTTTTTGAAAAGTACGTGGTATTAAAAGGGGTGTTGTCTCACTTACTTGTGAAGATTGTTGGTCATTTGCGACCATGGTGGTCGGCTTTGAAGGAGACTTTGAGTGTCCTAATTGTAGGTTCTATGAAATCGAGCCGGAGTCCGATTCTAAAGGGTGTGGTAGATTTATTTGTAGTTTCTTGAGTTGGAATGATGAGGATAATAATGGGATTATTGGGATGAGAGATGGACTCAAGTGTTTAGGTCTGATCAATATCATGTTGGTGAGATGATAATGGCATTGGGCTTTGTGTATTATGGGAAGGCTTTGTAACGGGAATGGTTAAGTCGGTATGTGTGGCATGTGACACCCATTGAGATATATGATCAGTGGTGACTCTAACATCAAGTGGAGAAAGATTTTAAATGGGAATTGTGACTCAACAAAGACAACATGACAAGAGACAAAAGTCTTTTGGGTCTAAGGTTCAAAGCAACGATATGCATTATGTTTTGTGGAGCATCCAATAAACACACATGGATGAGATCGTGGTTCCAATTTATGAGATGTATAGGGACGGAGCATGGGTAACACAAGCTACCGAAGATATGCAATTTATGATAATTAGGAGAGTGAATGAACTATTTGTGAACGGTGATTGGAAGTTCAACACAGGTGTGGGTATTCGATTGATTAGATATACAGCGGTTTGGAATGCAACTGACCAAAAACGAACAGGCATTGAAGCATGGTGCAGTAAGGTGAGTCTGGTTTTGACAATGTGTCGATGTTTGCGTCTTGTTGTGCCAATACGTTAAGGAGCATGAGGTGGTGATTTGAGGTGTTGGATGCCATAGTGTGTGGCCAAGACTGATATTCACCTCCACCGTCGGGGTACATGGTTTGAATGGTTGTGCGAAAGAAATGCTCCACAATTTTTTTGAAGCATTCAAAGGTTGTAGTGACTTCAGATTTATGCTTAAGTAGATAAATCCAAGTGACAAAAATTACAAAGCAGCGATATTTATCAAATGAAAGTATTAGAGCGGGACCCCAAACTTCAATATAAATTACTTCAAGATGTTTAGTGTATTACGAAGAAAAGAGTCAAAGTGTGACAAAACAGAAATTGATGATGACGAAGACAAAGACTGACTCGAAACTAATTTTTTTAATATTGTAAATGATGGGTGACCAAGTCGATGATGCCAAGAGTCCACGGCAGTTTTGATGGAGATGAGTGCATTAGGTTGAATTGGTTTGGGGTATGTTGAAGTAGGCCACTCATAGACGTTCCTTTTATTCCAGCTGTGCACCAAGGATGCCCCCGTGCTCAAATCCTTCACTGAAAAGTGATCAGGACAAAGATTCAATTGAAGTGTTATTTTGCTTGCAAAATTGAGAGACAGAGAAGAGATTGATTTTTTATTAAGGGTGTGCACAAAACATTGTCAAGTTGAAAAGTGTTTGTGTGTGAATTAAGTGTTGTGGAACCAACATAAGTAAAAGGAACGCATTTACCATCTCCGATTGTGATGTCGTCATTGCCACCATATTCAAAGTGCATTGAGAGATTTTGGAGATCAGTTGTGATGTGGTGAGAGGCGTCGGAGTCGACTATCCAACTTTCCACGATCGCTGATATGGTCACTTTTTCATTAAATTTGCTTGAGGAATGTTGTAAGGAGGTGGCCGAGATCTGCACACTTTCGCACTGTGACCAAATCATTGAATGATTGTTTCATTTCAAAGACATTAGGAGAGAGACCCAAAGTTACCTTGTTTGCCTGCACGCTATGTGGATAAAAGTTCACTATGCAGTTTCCATGACTATCGTCCCTGATTTCTTTGAGTCAACCAATCTACACGAATTCTCTAAATGCAAAACGCTTGAGACAGAGACAAAACTGATACACTGTTTATTTTGGTTTACATGCCCTGTTTCATATGGAACTAGAAATTTTAATTTTGGTTAATCCAATTATAACTTGGTGAACTGTCATACTTTCCTTTCAAAGCATTTATTAATGCCCCAAGTTAAACAGCAAAATTCATTACACACTTGAGACAACTACTTGTGGAATTAACCAAAACAACCATAAAAATACAAACTCATGAAGCTTTCATTAGAACCACAGAAGGTAGTTCCAAGTGCTCTCATTAGATTGTACTTAATGCACTGAAACCCCTATAACCTCGGAATGAGTATGCTATAGTTGTTTTGAGTCATTGCTCGAGCTTCATGCTATCGATCAGGCTTTTACCGTCAAGCTTGCCAACCTGGGGAGCCCTTCTCAAGTAATCCTCAAATCTTGTACTCTTGTACTTAGCCCCGTTCTCTTTTACAAGATCTGATATAGGACCAAAAATGATTTTCATATCTGGACATTGAAATACAGCGATGGAGAGGCGTGGCCTTTCCGGGTTCATAACAAATCTGTGCTCTATGCTTTTATATACTCCGTTGCTCATCATCTGCATATATAAGTAACAAACTGCTATTCATTTTTTAGTCCTATTTTAGATTGTATAAAGCAAGTTTCAATTGCGATGATTATCAGTTTGAAATCGTTGTTTAATAAATGGTGCTCATTCTCATCAAAGGTCATTCCAATTGACAGTCGGGTCACTTGATCACTTGCATTCGTCACTAACACTAGTAGCTAGTAGTCTAACCTTTTTGATCTGTAGATGAAAACCCACATGTGATTCCAAAAATAAGTGAGCTTTCCAGTTTAGCATTTACCTATAAGAGTAAAGTCTCAACTTTTGTGTAACATTTGTTAGTAATTTACCTCGATCATGTCACCTATGTTGACAATAAATGCGCTGGGGATGGCCTTCACAAGCACCCATTTTCTGTCTTTCTTAACTTGCAAACCTTGGACATCATTCACCTGGACTAGCAGTGTCAATCCACTAACATCTGAATGTGGAGAGAGAGCCACTTCCTTGTTAGCATGCACACTAGGTGGATAATAGCTCAGTCTCAATGATTGTCTTCCATCCTCGAACACACTAGTAAGTGTCTCAGAATCGACCCCCAACTTCCCAGACATGAACCTCAATAGAGAGATTGTAACTTTCTGCAATTCCCATGAGTACTTGTCGATGCTTTCTCTGAAGACATAAAGTGAATGAAAACTTCAATCATAACATTATGTGTTTCTATTCATTGTAGATCTTAAAGCCTGTTTCAGGGTCTAAATCGAAGAGTTTGGAGAAAATTATAATGTGTTGCATCTTGCCAACTCATATTTGTGTGGTCTTACCTGAAAGAAGCAGGATGAGCAGGCCGGAATGTCATATTTCTTTGGGAGACGGGACGACGAACCAGGAAGAACCTGTCCCATACTGGCTTTTCTTCTTCAGACACAGACAATTGGATATAGCCTTCAATGTTATTTGGCCGCTTAGCATAAGCTTTCTTCTTCTCTGGTGGCCGCTTGAAGAATTCCTCTG
>CAMOHE010031367.1:0-18729 GCA_946598075.1 Artocarpus hirsutus
TGAAATTTTCGGTATAAAGTTTTTACTTGGAAAACAGAATATTTGAACAACAGATAGCATTTGATTCATTAGTGGTATTAGATGCTTAAATTATTAAAGAGGGACGATAAAATAATGAAGGAAATTTTGCAAAAATGAAATAAATACCACGCTTAATCCTAGTGCATAAGCTACCAAAAAAAACTCAAAATACCCTTATTACGGTCTCGCCGTTGCGAAGGAGGAGAGAGAGAGGAGAGAGAGAGGCGAAGAAAGGAATGAAGGTAGTGAATTGTGGTGCAAGGAAGGAAGAGCGAGTAGCAGGTCGAGCGCGAGGACAACTCCAGCCGAGATTCAAAACAATAAGTCTGTGGGCATTGTTTGATGGCAAAAACAATAGCGATTTGACAAAATGAGGATGGGTTTTGTAGATCGGCTACCGACGAGTCTTTTTTCAAAAGTGGTGTCATGCGGAAAGTGGACGTAGCCAGCAGCGCATCGGCACGGTGTGACGAGCGTGGCAATACGTGCTATGTTTTTTTGGCAATTCCTCGCTTCCCTCGGAAAAGCTCCTCAGAGAGGAGTGCGGCCGTTTGTGTACATTTTTGTATTTGCAATCTTCACCACTTGCACCACATACATACATACAATCATACAATATTGCAAAATTCATACTCATACAATCATGAATTTTGATTTTAATATGAAGACCATCAAATTCTTCATAAACTTCATTTTATGATCTTGTCAATTCTCAAATAACACCAGATGAAGTATCTGGAAACAATCTTCATCCGTACATTTAGGGCTTGCTGGTATTATATTTTAACACAAATTTTTGTTTTTGAGGGAGCTTTCTCCTGTGGAGGCATCGTGGAACTGCTGCTATTTAAGTGGGACTGCTGCTATTTATTGTGGCCATTAGATTGAAGATGAACGGTATCCATGAATCTCTGTGGGAGCTATTTGCTTTTGTCAAATCATTTGATTCTCGTTTAAAATCAGACATTAATGTCGTTAGTAAACCATCAAAGTTTTGGGGGTGTATTAGGAATTTCGTTATGGAACTATAGGTGATGAGAAGATGCTGTTGCACAATCTAATTTACGAACGACCGTAGGAAATTGAACTCCTTACTTAATAGGCTGGTGTGATTAGGTAACAAAGACGCAACTAGTTTCTGACAAACATTTCAAAAACTATTTCAAAGTTTTTGCAACACATTACTTCAAAGTTTTTGAATTTCAGGAGCAGAGAATCCACTATGGGAGGAGTAGATATTGGGGGAGACACTACTGTAGGTCTTTTCCAAAAAATTCAATAAAAATAATGAAAACACAGCGGGAGTACGGTTTTAAAAGTTTTATTAAACTTTCAGGATCTTTTCAGATGTTATATACAATAATTGAATAAAAGATAAATTTACAGATTTGACAGTAGCTTAAGATGATAGATACGCTAGTGCTAAGATGTTAGAGTAGAATCCTGAGATTCTGCTTAAGAATCATGCCTACCCTTAAGGGTGGTGAGCATGATTTCATCTGTCTAATAAGAAACTGACACATATCACGGCTACCTCTAATAGTTTGATCTTTTATCTGTCCATTAGCTAGTTAGGATTTGATTTAGGTTCAAACTTAGATATTATTTATTTTAATGTAAAAAATAAATATATTTTATGATTTTCTTAATTATTTTATTATATATGATAAATCTATTTTAACTTTTGAAATAGATATTTTTCTACATTGAGATAACAAATTGATCACATGAATATTATGCGATATATTTAAATTACCCAATTATGAAATTGGTGCTACATAAACTCTCAGAGTACACTAATTGGCGCCACTCACAATGCTAGTACAAACTGAACATGAAATTCTCAACTAATCTTTAGAGGACGATTAGGGTAACTGTTTTTTAATGGATAGTTGTAATATGTGATATCCACAATTGATAAAAGTGTTTAATATGAGTTAGATATCCAAATAATTAAGTTATAAACATTCAGAGTAAATAAAAAAAAAGTGAGTTCATAAATTTAGTCATTTGATCGTGGCCTTTGCAAGTAGATCGTAAATTGTTTGTTAATTTTTTGTCACCTTTGCTTACTTCTCCCAAGTTTATCAACATCATTTGTAAAGTTCACATTCTAATCATATATTCTTCAACTCAACGGTTATCAGAAAGGACAAATTTCTTTCAATTTCATTTTTTTAAAAAAACTGAAAATAAAAACTTAATTATGTAGTCATCATAAAATTTGCGAATTAATCATACACTTTCAAGTTCTTTCATCATTTGTACCTACTTGTCATAATTTATCAATATCATTTGTAAAGTTTACATTCTACTCGTAAATTAAATGGATACAATAATTTCCTTCGACTCAATAATTATCAAAAAAGGCAATTTTTTTAAAAAAACAAAAATGAAAAATTAATAATTGTCATCGTAGATACTTCCAAATTGATCATGTAAGTAAAATAATAATAAAAAAAAATCGTCGTCTTTGACATTGTCTTATAAATTTGTGACTTCTTTCATAAACTTTCTTTACTTCTTTGTTATTGTTACCAAAACAATAGTTCATTTTGCTCTACCTATTTTTAGCGACCGTCATCATGTTATGTGCGATCGTTGAATAAGTTAAGCGATTGGCGTTATTTATGTGCTATTTCTAGTTTCGCTTTAGGGATCTTCAAATAAGCTATATGATAGTCAAAAAAATCTGAATAGCATTTTCAGTTTTACACCAGACCAACTCCCAGACACTCAAATAATGACTTCTTAAATAGTTGTTGGTAATTTTATGATTGATGACAAATCATCGTCCTCTATTTTGCTAATGTTTAGCAAGTTCTGTGAACGTTACGATTTTTTTTTTTTTTCCATCTGCACCCCATAGTTAATTGGAATATCCCAAATCAATTGTAACAACATTCGACTTCTTAAAAACATTAAGTTGTAACTAAATAAAAAAGTATTGTTGGTGACACTGTCATTATGGTACTGGTCCCATTCTGCGGATTGCAATCGTCACCACGTGATCGTGATTATCACATCATTCTACGGTCATCGACGTTCAATAACCGCGCGAATTCTCTAGCACATGAAGAACAATGTTCAAAATATGCTAAAAAAATCTATTGGTAACCGTCCTTTTTTCCTTTTTTTTTTTTTTCTGTTTTTTTCCTTTTTTTTTTTCTTCTCTCTTGCATAAAGGTGCAAGAACGGGTCGGCCAAGCCCGATCCGACCTGTTCTCCTTAGGCTCACGTTGGCAGTAAGTCAAGCCGGTCCAACCCAAGAATTTTGTAGGCCGGGCCGGGCTGGCCCATATTAGAATTACCTCGGCCCAGCCCATGTTGCAAGCTAATTTTACGTGGGCCAGGTCAGACTGTACCGTGGCCTTGAATGGGCTGGCCCATTCAAGCCCATCTACAAGTTAAGATGGGTAGGCCTATTTTGGCCCATCGTGGGATTAGATGTGCCAGCTCATCTAAGCATGTAATTTTTATTTTTTATTTTTGAATTTTTAAGTAAGTTAACAAATATAAAAGTTTGAATAATCAATGAAAATATGAAAATGAATATTTTATTTACGATTGCCTCGTTAAAAACCTTTACAAGAAAAACCTAATATGACAGGACTTTGATAAGGAAAAAAGAGTACAATCAGGATAATTATACATAAGATATTTACAAAAGTACTAAAAAATAAAAAAAAAACATTATAAATGAAATTGGGCCACAATGGGCCTTTGTGAGCTGGCCCATTGTGGGCCTATATGGGCCTTACAAGGGCCGAGATGGCAAGCCCATAATGGGCATAAACGTCCTGGCCTGGCCCATGGTTTTTCATGGGCCATGCGGGGGCCGTTCATGTGCTAAATATATGTTGGCCTAGCCTAGCCCACTAATATGTATGGGCCAGGCCGTGTATTGAATAATAACAGACCGTGCCGACCCAGCTCACCACTGTATCAAGACGGACCCGTATTGGCCCATGGGCCTACGTCCATTGTTGCATTTCTACTCTTGCACACATCAACTAAATATCTAAAAAAAAGATTATATATATATATATAGAAGGATATTCTTACCAAATTTTCTCAAATTCTTCTCACAGCTTAATTCCTTGGGATAAAAACTTAGAAGAAAAAATAATTATTGGTTTGCTTTGTCTTTTCGGGGGAAGAACCGAAATGTTCTCAACCCTTTAGCCCATTGCATGCTTTAGTTTTTACTTCCTCTTGTCTCAACCACAGAAATACTTTCTTCGTCCTTATTTTGGCTCAATCAGATTTTTTTTTCCTTTAATACATTTCTTCTTTTCTTCTTCTTTGGTTTTTTTTTTAAAGCCCATTTCTTCTTTTTTTTTTTTTTTCTATTTTATGTTTTTAATTTCACTCCTTTATTTCTCTATTTATTGTACTTACCTACTCAGCCGGTTCCCCTTAACTCCAATTCTTTTTATCACCATGTGTCTAGGGGTGGTAATAATCGTGTTCGTGTCGGCACGTTTACAACACGGCACGTTTGGCACGAACACGAACACGACACAATTAATAAACGTGCTAGAAACGTCAACACGAACACAACACGCCTATGGCATGCGTAACACGGCACGACACGATTAACACGATTATTAAACGTGCTGTGACGGGTTGACACGATAACAACACGCATATGACATGCTTATGATCCAATTAAAAAAAATTAAAAAAATTTAAAAAAAAATTAAAAAAAAATTTAAAAAAAAACAATAAAGAAAATTAACAAAAACACAATATCTAATTAATATTAACCTACTATAAATATTTCAAATATTTTTATTTTTAAGTTTAAATGTGTTATAAATAGACGGGTCGTGTCGTGTCGTGTCAATACGTTTACGACCCGTTTAATTAAACGTGTTAAGGCGTATTTAGCGTGTTAGTACGAATCAAACTCGTTTATTTTTGTGTTATTCGTGCCAACCCATTTATGGCACAATTAATAAACGTGCGGTCCAAACCTATTTATCTCGAGTCGTTTTTATATCGTATCATCGTGTCGTGTCTAAATTACCGGTCCTATATGTTATTTTGTTAATTCACAACCTCGTGCCGAGAAAGTACATTCCAACCCCATAAAAGTTCTCTTTCAAAATCTCGTTTGTGAAAATTTGCATCGCATTTCTCGGCCCAAAAAAAAAGTATCACATGGAAGTCGTACCGCCGTACAACATGTTGGATTCACATGCATCTGAATCTATTAACTCCAGATCAGAAAATGATTTTTTATTAGAATAACATTTTATATTTCTGTTCTTTTTGTTTTCCTTTGAGTGTGGAAATTGGAAACTTGGCGGAAACCCAAATTCAAAAGGAATCCATCTTGCTTCTTTCTTTTATCTTCTTTTGATGAAGTGTGGACAGTAGCTCCGAAGACGTGCCCCTTTTGATACAAGTCAAAATTTGTACGAAGCTTGTACCTATGTTTACTAATTTATCCGAAGCCATTTGTTGTCTCGATTTCATAACACGGTGGCTGAAATGAAAATGCGAATCTATCGTAGATCTCACAACTAGAAGCAAAAATAAGAATGGAAATAGTGCAAGTAAATGAGTTATCCAAAAACTACTTTACTACATAATAGTTTTTTCTTTTTCTAAAATAAAAATTAGAAAATAATTGAAGATGTAGTTAGAACTAGAGCTATAAATACTGTAACAACATATAAAAGTTTTATATTATTTACAATTGAAACTATCAATTCCGACCAAATTGTCAAACATCCTCATAATTTACGAAACTCGGAGATTAAAAGTCAAGAACTCTAATAGTTTGTTCGGAAAAAGACAAGAAAAAAAAAGAATAAATAGGCCATTCTAGAAATGTAGTTACAATCGCAATTTATAGTTTAAATTAAGTTTATTATAGTACTTTTTTTAACAAAATTTGAAAGCAAATATAGTTTGAACTATAATTTGTTGTTCGAACCGTATCACCAAATTAGACTAAAAATATTCCGCTAGAAACTATATTAAAAAGCCTTTTTAAAAAAAAAAACACTGCTAAACAGTCTCATAACCTAATGTTTTTTAAAAGTATAATTTAAATTTATTTAGAGAGTTGAGAAAAATAGGGGAAAAAAAACTCTTGTGAAAAGAAAATGAAGTGAAAAAGGGCAAATCACGGCAACCAATGCAAGTGTGATGTGGGCTCCAACACAGACATTGTGGAAAAAAGAGACAAAATATTGAAAGCCAGAGACAAATAGACACATACCACGGCTAATTTGGCGCAACCTTTAACGTGGCCCATGGACTTCTTTTTACATTTCTGCAACTTTTTAATTTTTAAGGTGTTTGATAGAAAGTAATCTAAATTATTTTTTTAGTTATAAATATAGTAAAATTTTTATAGTTATAATAATAATAAAAAAATTATTATAATATAAAATTTTTACATATGATAGTAAAAATAGTTCTAACTAACGGTTCTAACCATCTAACAAACACCTTATTTATTTATCTATTTATTTTTTGAAAATATTTCCAATTGTAAGTAATCATGGGATATAAAAAATGTTCATATGAGATGCTAGGCAATGTTTGTAATAAATTATTATACCCTACTAGACTAACTTTAATCCTTTTTTCTTT
The DNA here is from genome assembly GCA_946598075.1 of Artocarpus hirsutus. NCBI lineage: Eukaryota > Viridiplantae > Streptophyta > Magnoliopsida > Rosales > Moraceae > Artocarpus > Artocarpus hirsutus. Next base: position 6,634 of record CAMOHE010031367.1, read on the forward strand.
CTCTATATATGAGCCAAGTCCGTCGGCTTCTTTCCTCGTAATCAAACACAACCATGGCTTTTTTCCTCTTTCTCTGCTTTGTTTCCATTTCCTCTCTCTGCAACATTGGCTCTGCTTCGGCAGCTGGTAGAGTTGCTAAAGTACCATATCTTGATGGTGAGCAATTAACCATAATGTTTTTTTTTTGCTATTTTTTCTTTTCTTTTCTATTCTTTTTTTTTTAAATGGCTTTTTTTCTCATGTATTTATATAGATGGTGATTTTTTCTAGTTTGCAGCATAAAGGTTCTACCAAGTATGCTTACAAGTAAAATTATGCTTTTATGCAGCTAGTCATGTTTTCCATGCAACACAATACCTTTTTATTTTCTATCATAACTGTTTTATTGATAATTAATCATTTACACTTTTTGTTTTAAGTGTTCTTTCAAGTTAGACACAGTTTAGAAACAAGAAAGCAAATTCGAGGACATCGCGAGTTCTAAATTTTGCATAGAAACAAAAGAAGATATGGACGCAGAATTTGGAGCTTGAGAAACCCCTTGGCATTTATGAATTTGTAACATGTCAAAAAACATGCAGTTAGAACTAGAATTATGGTAGTAAATAACAAGATTTGGTGACTACTGTTCTTTTTTTTCCCCCCTTTTGTGTCTTTGTTTAGCGCTTCTTCCAAATGGAGACTTTGAAGAAGAACCCAAGTCCGCAAATCTTAACAAAACAGTCATCATAGGCAAGCACTCACTCCCCAAATGGGAAATAGAGGGCTTGGTGGAGTACGTCTCAGGTGGGCCCCAGCCAGGTGGCTTCTACTTTGCTGTGCCACGTGGCGAGCATGCCGTGAGGCTGGGCAACGAGGCCTCAGTGTCACAAAACGTCGTCGTTAAGCCTGGCTCAGTCTATTCCCTGACGTTTGGGGCCACAAGGACATGTGCGCAAGATGAGGAGCTGAGGGTCTCAGCCGGTAACCAGTCGGCTGACCTTTCCATCCAGACACTCTACAGCAGCGACGGTGGTGACTGCTATGCTTACACTTTCAAGGCTGTCTCCAAGGTTGTTAAGATCACGTTTCACAATCCTGGGATTCAGGAGGACCCCACTTGTGGGCCCCTCTTGGATCACATTGCCATCAAGGAAATGAGGCCTCTTAGATACATTAGAGGTATGATATGATGATTTTCTATGTGGGTTTTTTGTTTCGTTACATGATTTATCGGTTTTGTGACCTTTTGTGACTAGCTAGGTAAATAAAAGTGGTTATTGATTTGTCTTGAGTGCTCATTGATTTTTTGGTTTGATTTTTTGCATTGCTTTTTTTTTTTTTGGGCTAAATCTTATATATGCTTGTTGCTTGCTTTTATCGTTTGGGATCTAGCTGGGTGCATGATCTCTTTTTTTTTTAAAAAAAATTTTAATTGAGGGTGAAATGTAAGATTTCATTATGTCATAACAATAGCAGAAACATAAGAAGGGTATTCTTCACAGCTTTTTTCTTTTTTTTGGTCCCTCTTTCGGTTCTTGTAAAGAGTTGGGGGGGGACTAGATTTTTCAGTTTGTTTGTTTTTTTATTATTTAATGTTAAAAGCAAATCTAATCTAAGAAGAGAATGTATTTTGGTAGAACTCATTATCAGTAATCCGGAAAGAGCTATATGTTTTTTGAACTTTTCACTCGTGCATTTTTCTGCTGTTTATAAGTAAATGCACAAATTATTTAAACAACACAACAACACAAAAAAGTTTAAAATAATGTCTCTCCCAAAAAAAAGTGAGATAGTTTGAGAATGATACATTGCATATTTTATTCCTATACAGGTAACCTAGTGAAAAATGGTGGCTTTGAAATCGGCCCACATGTGTTCAAGAACTTCTCGACCGGAATCCTCCTCCCGCCCAAGATTCATGACCTAATTTCGCCGCTTCCCGGGTGGATCATCGAGTCTCTCAAGCCGGTGAAGTACATCGATAGAAAGCACTTCTCGGTCCCCTCAGGATTTGCAGCCATTGAGTTTGTAGCAGGGAGAGAAAGTGCCATTGCCCAAATCATTAGGACCATTCCCAACAAGTACTACAACCTTTCCTTCACCGTTGGAGATGCAAAAAATGGCTGCCATGGATCTATGGTGGTTGAAGCTTTTGCTGCCAAGGAGACCCTCAAAGTCCCCTTTAACTCTCAAGGAAAAGGTGGATTTGTAACCGCAAGCCTCAAGTTCCAAGCAATTCAAAATAGAACAAGGGTAACGTTTTTCAGTGCAAGCTACCACACCAAGATTCATGATTATGGGCACATGTGTGGGCCTGTCTTGGACAACGTTGTGGTCTATCCCATCTCTTAGTGTATTTTTTCTTCTTTTTTTTTTGTTTTTATATTTTTCTTTGTGAGGCAAAAACTAAATACTTCTGAGAATTTTGTGACTTGAATGACTTTAAATCTATAGCATGTAGTAGTATGAGAAAAAAGGGTTCGTACAATACCTTTATAAAAAGGAAGGTTGATGTGAGTCACATTTATGACATAGTAAAAGTGTAATTTTAGACAATCACCTTTGGTTAATTGTAGAATCTCTAAGGCATGCTTGTATCACGAAAAGTCTTTTGAGTAAAGAATGTTCAATTGGCTATTAATAATTATAATATGTTACTTATCTTTAGAGACTTGAGTACTTTATCAACAACTTTAAATATGTGTATATTACTTGATCATGCCCTTCTTCTTGGCTTCTTAGCCCATTATCTTATAGTGTAAGCAACGTGAGTTGAATGCAGAGTGATTAAATAAAATTTTTAAAATTTTGTTACATCAATGAACCAATTTTTAAAACACGATTAAGTAAAAAGATATAATTTCTACAACTACATAGATGTTTTTGTATCAAAATAATTTTTACTATATCAAAGTATAATTCCTTTAATGATAGTTCTATTCACACCTCTAACTTGACTTGCACAACATCTCTTTAATTCAAAATTTCTTATTATAGAAAAATTCTTGCATAAAATGAAAAACGGATATGTATAATAGACTTAATTATGTATTTTTTAAATGGAATAATAACATATCTTTTTTCTTTCACACACACCCACATGTCATATATAGGATGATAACTTTACCTGTAAATCTATTTACTTCAGTGGACTCGCCTTAAATAGGATGAGAAAAACCCGGTTTTAAACGGGTTAGGATTGTAAATGGGTTAAAAATTTAACGCGTCACAAGTTACAAGGCATGGACAAATTAAAGATTCTTGACCCTATTTCTATTTACTAGTCCTATATAATTATATCATATTTTTTATATTATAAGTAATATGCATGATATATTTCATGATATCCTTAAAAATTCAAAAACATAATTTTGTTTTATTCTAACTTTAGTCTTATGTAGGCGTGCGAATTATTTAATTAATTAATTATGTATTTATGTTATTATAAAAAAAAACTTTATTGATAAAATGGGTACCGTAAGTACCAAACCTATGATGGTGAATCTCATCCCATCCTCTGCAATTTATTTGGGTTAATTAGGGGAGAATGGGATGGGAATTGTTTCTCTTCACAAGGCCGGTTATGAAGACCATCCCAACCTACACTTGCCTCATTGCAATCTCTAACCATATCCCTAATATGGAACCTCCTATCACACTTTATTTTGAGATCTATAACAAAACCCTAATTTTAACCTTTCAAATATCAATGAGTATTTTAAAAAATTATATGAAAATATGTTAAATTTTCTTTGTTAATATGGTTTGCTTTAAAAAATTATATGAACATATCCCTAATTTTCTTTTTCTCTACAATTTTCGTTTCAATTCTTTTTTTTTTTTTTTAATTTATTGCATACACACACACACACACACACACACACCCCCACCTTTGTTAACATGGTTTGTTTTTAGTTTTCTGCTACATCACCGGGCACGTCGTTCGTTACCATTTTTTATACATTTGTATATTAAATGTTTCTTCTAGCCTTCACTATTTGGTGGTTTTTTCCTCTTCTTTTGTTTTTTTTTTCTTTCGTTTTTTTTTTCTTTTTTAACCTTTTTTAGTACATTATCCCCGACTTGTTAGCTTTTGATAACTTATCTTCCAAACTTTTAATTTTGACAATTTATTTACTAAACTTTTCAAAACAATGTGCCTCATTATGCTTAGCGTCCCTTTAAAACAGTGACTGAAAGTCCATGTACACCTCATGTGAGGATAGAAAATACTATATCCAGAAAAAATCTAATTCAAACTGTAACACAAATTTTTCAAATTCAAATCCTCATTTAAGGGAAATTTAACAAATATGGGTTTCATTGCAACAATTTAGAAAGTTAGGGTTTGACAATTGCCAAGATTAGAAGTTTAGTGGGCAAGTTGAAAAAAGTCGTAAAGTTAAAAGGGCAAAAATATCAAAAACTCTTTTTTTTTTTTTTTCTTTCCCTATTTGTGTTTTTATCCTTTTAAATGTAATTAGAAAATAGAGTAGTAAATATATTTTTTCATTTGTAACTTTTTTATATATAAAAATTTCAATAAAAATGCTAAAAAAAAAGAGTTAGACAAATAATTATATTAAAGTAATCAAATAATTATATTAAAATAATAAAAAATGAAACGGTGGGTGTGAAAAGAAAAATAAAGTAGAGAAAGAAGTCTTATGGAAATGTTTGGGTTAATATTGAAATTGTAGGGGGGGAGGGGGTGTTTAGCTTAATAATCTCAAAACTATATGTGACGTGTATTTAGAATCAAATGTAGAGAGTTAAAAATGTGTGCCAGGTTAGAAAGTGTAGGAGCCCTAATTTCACAACAAGAAACCATTATTTCAATACCAACAAATTCTTATTTTCGCTTATCTTACATAAAATACTAGCAATAAAAATTTCAATCGATCTTTAGCACCTGTAAACAACATTATTCCTATTGCAAATTCAAAGAAATTAACAAGGATAAATTTTAATCAACAATGTGTAACATTATTTTAAATGCAATTAAGCTACCATTTAGTAAGTCGGTACGAATCAATAATAATGTAAAGTCACACATGTTATAATGTAAAACAAAAAATTACTACAGTATAAAGATATTATATATTATAGTTTGTGAATCAATTTTTTCAATTTAAACCGATTTGTAAAATACCTTAACGTAAAACCGTTTCAACATAATCTTTCTTGGTTACTTTTGTGAAATTACCCATTAGCAGTTAAGTAATATCCATCGGCACAAGGATTGATGGAAAGTAAGGTGTTTGGAAGGGTGGTAGGAACTAGTGGTTAGAATCACTTTTACTGTAGCATGTGAGAGCTTATTTTCGCATATTTTTTGAAGCAAAAATTTTAAAAACACTCTCAGCACAATTATAAAAAAATTTTATTTTTTAAAACAAAAATATTTTCACCTATTTTAAAAACAATATCAAATAGCCCCTTTAATTTTTTCTTTAATTGTTTGGTATGACAGGGAAGAAAGAAAATGATTTTGCCTTCACTTGTTTGGTATTGAAAGTAAAACCTAAAAGATGAAAAAAATTATAATTATTGCAATTACTTTTTTGAACAAATAATTTTATCCAAAACGTTAAATTTTTTTCATTAGTTGAAACTTGAAAAAGGCTTCCATTAACCAAAATAAGTGCATATTTGAATAGTTATTAAAATATACAATTTTTTCCAGTAATTAACATTTTGTGTGACATAGAAATGGAAAACAACTAATTTAATTATATACAATATAACAAATAGTTTTCTTTGCTCTTTTTTATATATATAATAAACCAATATTTTTAATTGTTCTTTTCCATGGATATACATATTTCTTTTATATATATATATAAATATATATATATATATTTTTTCCCAATAATTTTCTTATATATATTAGCATTATATATATTAAAATCTAACGTAAATTCACATGTTCTGGTAGTTCGTATTCATCTTTTATCCTTCTTCGGATTCATTAACTGTTCTTGTATAATTTCATTTGTTTTTGGTGTAATTTGAATGGATAATATAGTAATTTTACCCTATTTAAAAAATTGTAACTTTTTCTATTTGATAATCTATTCACTTTTGAAAGGAAAAAAAATAAGAGGACCTCTCTATTTTTCTTTCCATCCAATTTTCCCTCCTACTAAACATCTCAACTTATCAATTTCTATCTTAAAATCTCTCTAATTTTTTCTTTCCTTTTGCTTTTTAATCGTACCAAACAGAGGGTTAACCTTCTATTGAGCTTTCCACCATTCAGACTATGGATTTCACTAAAAAAAATAAAAGAAAAAAAATTCTTGGGCTTGAGTGATGTTGGAGCATGTTGTAAGTACGCCCTTCAACCTGAGTTTGCATACAAGGATCACTATAGCATGTATAATAGAAGATCCGTAGCATGCATTCGAATGCGCATCAAGGTGCATTCCAGCAAAAGCATCATGCTTTTGAGATGCTTGAACACGAAAGATATATACGAATAAAAGCATGGCAAATATGTATGAGCGCCCAAACAAGCTACAAGCAACCAAAAAAAAATGAACTGTTACATTTAAAACAAAAATAAAAACACAAAATTTAATTAGTAAATTAATCACTCAGACAGCTAATTGTCTGTGATTGTTCGTTTTTATTCTGTAGGATTGAGTTCCATCATATATCTAAGTTCTCTGCTTAAAACTAAATTATCAACAACATAGAAATACCAAAAATTAAATCTAAAATATTCCAAGAGGATCTGCTGCCCATAAAAGCTTGAAACTAGTGTTGTTTTAATTTATTTATTGTTATTTATTTAGTTTTTAAATGATAATAAATAAATAAAAATAAATTTAAGTGGTCTAATATGCACGTATTTTCAAAAGCATATTAACCAAAAGATATCTCTAAACTGTTATAACGTTTCAAGAAAAAAGCCTTGTTTCAGAGATGCATTTTGATGATAACACACCATGATGGTAGGGGTCTATAAATATGACGTAAAATTTAGAGGGTTCCTAAGTCTTTGCAGTTATTCAGAAATACACCATCTCTTCAAACTGTAAAAGGTTTAGAAGTTTCTCTTTCTTTCAAACAATGTTTTTTCAAGAATTCTTCCAGAGATATTCTCCATTCTGACTGTATTTGTCAATGACTGGATGCTAGATTTCATTTTTTTAACGTTTCTGCATTTAGATGATTCTTTTATGTAATTTAGATTCATGTATAAGTGTTGAAAATCATAATTCTATATATGTAAATTTCTAACTACTAGAACATAATATATCCCCGTCTTCTGGCACAATACATGACGTTCAAGAACTTTAGATAATATAACTTTGAAGTTGAAAGCAGTTCACTCTATATCTGGTCCTGGTGATGACCATCTAACAATGAAAGAGTCTGCTTGTAAGGAGTTATGCTGAAGTGTTTGCCTTCGTCACGAGCAATTCTCATTAAGACTTCTTCTGTCATATGTCCATCCAAAGTAATATTGTTAAATCCAGTTCGGTTTGAGTTAGTATGCTTGCACGATCCTTTCAGAAATTGTAAACGTTGGATCTACAATCAACTATAAAATGTGTTAATCCATATTAAAACGCTCTTTTTAATAGATTTGAGCCCTCAATTCACCGTTATTTGGATCTGTTTAGCTTCAAGGCAAACTTGTCTGACTAATTATAGAAAACAATCAACAAATTTGAACCAAATGAAATAAAATAATTCTAAAAAAGTAAAAGATAATACACACGCAGACTTACAGTAGTTCACTCTATAATGAGAGCTACATCCACTGTTCTTCACTAAGTATGAATTCAGAGTACAGGTTACGAGGCTGAAGATAAGAAGAAAATTTGACAGAGTTTTTGTATGCTATATTTTTTTGTATCTACAACTAAAGACAATGCCTCCTTATATAGAGGATAAAAAAGAGTCGTGCCTTCCAACCAACTAGCAGAGTGGAGTGATGATACTGGAGGAAACCGTAATAGTGGGACATATGTCAACCTGCAATAATCTATGAGAATTGTGCTCTCCCCATGTCTCAGTTCGTGGCTGGACATGCTTATAACTGTCAGTTCATGCCAATCGATTCCCTTGAATGAACACTTGGAAAACAAACCTGGGCACAAACCTTCAATAGCAGAATGTTATTCGAATAATTCAATTCATCTGGGATCGAATTGATCGATTCCACCGAAGCCTTAGTTCAACTTACATGTATGTACTTCTCACATCAAATAGCGGAGTCGCTCGATTTTATTTGACTCGCTCTAATCACAACAATGAACTGTCACTTTAGGCCTTAAGGCAATTTAGGCCTAATCAAATTGTACCATAACAGAAACATAGGGCTGGAGGCTATGAAGCTCTTGTCCTTTCCAATCATACGAGTACAAATAATCCCACGAATATACATCCTCACAGGCTTAGAGCACGTGGCTACGAACCATGGTGTTGGGTTTCGAAACCCTCCTCGCTTCAAACTTCAGTGTCGTCTTTCATACTTAGACAAACATAGGTGGTCATCAAAAGTATACAAATATAGCTAACCAACTCCTACCATATTATCTTCAAAATAAGCAAATTCTTCATATTCAACATCAAATGCAAGAATTCCTTTGCTTCTATACTCGAAACCTTCCACAACCAACGAATGCTCAAAACCATTGCAAAAACAAGTCTTTTGAAATACCATATAATTTGTTGACAAAACACTATAAATTTTTATCCATGCATTTGAGATGGCACTATAAATTATTGCATCAGAAGAAAACTTATTTAAGGATGAAGCTTGTTGAGGTGGATTACCATTTTATCAGAGAAAGGATATTACAAGAAGAGATAGAGATGCACTATATCAAGACCGATGGTCAAATTGCATAATTGTTCGCTAGAGGATTGAACACAGACAAATTTGAAAAGTTTTGGAGTCAACTAGGCAGAGGAGATCGAAAGCAGGTATTGAGGATCAGTGTTGAAATCAAGACCAACCGTCTAATAACTGCAGTCATCCTTGCCACCTAACTGCAAAGTGAAAAGTGTAATATCATTCATACACTAGGCCCCCTAACCGAATGAGTAAGAAGTGAAAAATGAAGTATACACCAAATTGTCACGAGCTTACTTTCTCTAAAGATACTCGTGCGGCCTTAGTACTGTCCCGATGCTAAGTCAGCCTAACTCACTCATGCACTTGCCTAGAACACAAGGGAACACAAGAGAGAATAAGGAGAACTATGAAAGGTGTAACGACTAAGAAAAATCCAAAAAAATTAATAAACGTGATTAATTAAGAATTTTTTTCCAAAATTACTTGGCTAAGTACTTATATGTTATGGTAGTGCATTAAAATAGTTATTTTTAATGTGCTAAACTAAAAGTTTATGATTCATTAATTTCATGTATGAGCCATAGTGGTGGCAATTATAAGAATCTCAGTTTAAAAGATTTAAATTGAGATTATATGATAAAAGTGAAAATTTTCAACTTACTATGATTATGTGAAAATTCTTATGTGATATCAGTTCAATAAGAGTACAGTTAAGTGTACAGTTATGGTTACAGATCAAGAATTTGATCAACCTGACTACAATATAGTGTAGATTTTAAAGAGGAATTAAATTATCTTTAAATATGTTAAATGTAGAAAAAAAAAAGAAAAAAGGGGACAAAAATCAGCTCTTTCTCTCTCTCCTCAAATTTCGGTCAAGATTTCGACGTTTGTTTTCGACACCTCCTACACCAATGAAAAGCTCTCATCAAGCTGAGTCCAACGGTGTGTCGTGCCGCCCGCAACGCCGCTGGAGGAAGCCGCACGCACCGCCCTAAGTGGCAGAGAAACCCATTTTTCCCGACGTAATTTCTCCGCCGTCCGACCACCAATTGACATGATCTTGGTATCTACGGGCTCAGCATGAAAAGAGGAACAAGATGGTACCAGCCTCACCATTCAACTCTAGTTAGAGAGGCCCGACGGAGCCACCATGTCTCCACCGTCGTGCTGCCTTCAGAACCGTCGCATACACCATCGCCACCGTTCGACTCAAACGGCGACGGGGAGTAAAAGCCATCACCCAATTTCGCCACTGCATTGCCACTGGCCAGTGGATAGAGAGCGCCCGCTACTGCCACCGTGAGTGAGCTTGTCTCTACCATTTTCGATGATGTTGGACCAAATTGAGCACACAAGCATGCTCAGAGGAGGACGGGGAAGCTTTCCCCCACCTCAATTGCAGCAACCCATCAACGGTCGATGGAGTTCGAGGTCCACAACCTTCAACCGCTGCAGGAGCCTCCATTCTTGTTCTTCTTAGCCACGTTGCTTCAAATTGGATGAGGGAAAATGCATAGAAGAGGATGGGTAGCAAAAGCCCTCAGCCAATTTTGGGTTTCCATCGTCGAAAAGCCATGATCGGAGTCTCCATTTTTGCCATCAATGTCGAGCTCCGACCTGCTATGTTAGAGGCAAAATTAGGTGAAATTGACACCGCCATTGGACTCAGAAGGGTCAAATTGGGGGGGTAGGCCTGAGCCCAGCTGCCAACGGTGTCCGGTCATTGCCGGTCAATGTTGGTCAATGGCTGGTCAATGTCGGTCAACGATCACTTTGGATTTTTGTGATCTAGACCTCCGATCGACGATCCGAGATAGCCTCTCGACTTGTTTCGATGCTCTGAATGTGATGGTGACCTCCGTTTAAGCTAATTCCACTCTGGTGAAAATCAACCGGTATCGATTACACATGGATCGAGACGATTCAAACTGTAATAACGGAGTCCAGAATGACATTTTCAGTAATGTATGATCTTCAGGAAGCATTCCTAACCATTTATGGTCACTCAAGGAGCACGACAGAGGATGTTTCATATACTGTAGATACAGCGAGGTACAACTAGACCCGCTTTGCTTGGAGTCCAAGTAAGTAGAAATCTCGCCTATAGTCTGAACCGTTTTAAAATAAATTGTTTTAAATGCTTTCATAAAAATTTATGAAAATGCATGATTAGTGATTGTTGCACTGTTTTATATGAGAATGAATGTTATGTTTTGATTTATTATGTGATGTTATTGCGATGGAAATAAGAACCTCTTAAGGGAGGTTTGAGGTTCGAACCCGAGGGACGCGAAAGAAATCCCTGAGGGGCCAGAGGGCCCTAGAGGGGACAGTACGGATGAGTGGGCGGCACGGGAACGGTTCACCAATAAGAGCCACAAGTCCGAGGGCCCGAAGGTGTGTCCTATGGAGGCTTGAGGTGGGGCCCGCGTTGTACGCCACAATAAAACGCGCAACCCTATGGCGCCCCCCTTCCGGACGTCACAGATAACGTTACATTCATTCGTTAAAACATTATTTGTAGCAAACTATTGTAATTAATAGCATACATTTGAAATCATAGTTTGGAAAAGCATTCCCAGGATCTTTACATACATTTTTTTTTTGTAGAAATATAATTTATAGAAATATATACAAAAATACAAATACAATTCATAAGAAATCATAATCTTTCTTAAATAAAACAATTTGCTTTTCCCATAGACATTGTATAAATAGTTTGCTAATATTATTTAAATTAAATGGCCTTTGAAAAACAAAAGACAGAATTCTTTGAACATGTCTCGGCCGGCAGGCCGAAGGTCACCCATCGATAGGCCGTCCGAGGCCTTGCAGAATGGGGTTTTCAAAATCCAAAAGATCGGCAGGCCGATTGAAAAATTTCGGCAGTCCGACTAGTATGGTCGGCAGGCCGAACTTAAAAATAATTCTTTTAAAAACAAACTTTAAAACTTCAAATGCGGAAGAAAATTTATAAAAATACATTAAACAGACATTCACAAAATTTATAAAATTATACTTATATTATAAATCATATCCTTAAAGTTATAAACATACTTAAATCGAAAATCATAGAGTATTTCTTAAAAGACTTCTTTCTTTGGCGTTCTTCCATTTGCAACCATCTTCCTTAGCTCACACACCTTGTCATTTGTCCTCTGCCTATTCCATCACTTTCTTACCCTTATCTGCAACATGATGAAAACTTGAATAAGCTAATGCTTAGTAAGTACATTGTAATTCTCACAATTTAAAACATTTCATAAACATCATCATCATCGACTTTAAAACATTTC
>CAMOHE010031371.1:0-14221 GCA_946598075.1 Artocarpus hirsutus
CATTATATTTTCAAGATGCTAAGTTATGATCTGTGCTTACACAAATCTTACCATGCAAGTCAAAAAACATAATGTCATAAATAGGAGTATAATAAATACTCAGGATTAAGACTGTCAAATATATGATCATCATAGTGATAAATTTGAACACTCTATTTGTAACGGATGATTATTAGAGATTCATAATTTATCTGGTCCAGTCCAATATAATCTCATCATATAAAGTACCTTCAATCCAATGTCTCTACATTAATAGTCCGAATAATGACTATTTCATTCTAAATGAGATTGGACCGTACTTGTAATGTTTAATTAAAGATCCCAAACTTTAATTAATTATTACGGACTATTTAGATTATTATCTATAAATTTTATCCCTAAGCATATAACACTTATATGCTAAATTTATAGTCACATAAATAATCGTGGAATTTTCTTGATGTTCATAAATGTATTCATAACACATAACCAAAATAATTATAAATGCCACTTTATTTATTTATCATCAAAATGTACAATGTCACAGCTTTTAGAATACCAAACCCAACAATTTTTTCATAAATTGTTATTTATATATTTATCCTTTTAAAGTAGACGTTTCTTTTTATTGCTTGATTATTAAAATTACGCTTCTACTGTAAAAAAATGAAATGAATTTTGATGAGTACAGTAATTAGATTTTATGCTTAAGCTTAGAAATAAATTATCAACATGGTTCTTGGTACTTAAGACTACCATTTTGTTGCTAATATTGTTTTTCTTAACGAAGATGTGTTTTGTTTGTTATTGTTTGAGTTTTTGCTGATATCCTTGACATGCTAAGGACCCAAATGAACTTCACATGTCTTTCATTCACAGATTTCACCGTTCATAAGAAGAGGATTCTTAAGAAAAAGACTCAAACTGCCATAATTCAGGCTATTGATGCGCTTTGAGTGAACTTTTTAACATCTTAAGATCTGAACTGTTCTTTACTTTATTTCTTTACGTTTGGTCGTACGATTGATAAAAATTTACTTTTTAAATTATGATGATAGGTATAAAGAACAAATAAAAGAAAAATTCGTAGAACAGGAAGTTGATAAAGCAAAAGATGAGGGACTCTCTGGATGACTTTGACAAATTTAAGCTCATATTAGCAAAGATTAAGGTAAGTGTTGGTCAATTAATTTGTTGTGGTTATTTTCATAACACGTTCGTATAACTTACAAATTAAGAGTGCTATTTCACTTATTGTATATTGTATAATTTTAATTGTGCCTGCTTAAGATTGGACGAACATATTTGCTGAGTTAACCCTAATAATTTTTTATTTACAACGACCTTGGCAAAAAATCATAAATCAATTGCCAATGTCTTATGTTTGTGAATAATTCTGTTTATTTGTATATATCTAACTGATCGTTTCACCTTATACATACTATATATGTTGGATACTACAATGGGTAAATATGTTTTGCCAAATTTGTGTGTATGCAAAAGTTGGACTCATCAAGCAAGAGCTAGCAAAACTAAAAAACCATAGTTTTTTTTTTTTTTTCTTCTTCGAGTTATGTTTTTGTAAGCCCTGAACTTGGTTTGATTGTTCACTCTACAGGTATTAGTTGTCCAATTAGAATAGATTTAAGCATTGTCTTATCTATACTGAAGACTATCACATGACTTGGCAAGCACCTTTTCTTTCGTGCATTTATGCAAACATATGTGCACATGCTCTATCTCTCACATGTACAGACACAAGCACAAGAATATTTTGAATATAGAATTTACGCACATATTTACACCGTTCAAGGCATTTTTTACAGAGTTTGCTAACATCTTCGTGGCGTAAAATAGTAAATGGGGACCTTATGGTCGTAGATTGCAAACACCAACTCTTTTTTTAGTGTTATTCGATTGATAGCTATTTCTTGTTATTCTGTTTGACTATGCTTCTAAACATCCAAGCAATTAGCTCATGCTAAATTGCCACTGCTTATGCAGGGAATACTACACTTTGTGCTTTGTGCTTGAGATCCTTGTTGAGTTCATGCCTTTCTTAGATGGATGATACCTTGTAAATGCTCTACTTTCTTTAATTAGTTTGTGGCAATCCAACGCTTCGACCTTATGCCTTGTTTAGCTTTCTGCTTAAGTCACCAATATTGTATACCTTTCATGTAAAACTTTGTGCAAGATCGAACACTGTGATCAACATGTCCTCGGTACTCTCACAATGCCATTTAAAACAGTAGTACGTGCATTTGCACAGGCAAATCTACTAGTAATTTAAAATTATATAACGTATATTATATTGCTCTACAGCATCATTCTGAATATCTCCATAAAATTAATATGTAAAATGTTAAAAAGAGAAAGTAAAGCATACAAAATTCTATTAAAACAGCAAGATGGAATCTCTTAAACGAAGCATTTTTTTTGTAGGAACTGAAAAAAAGATATGCCCACAAGCGAGTATCTGTCATGCTCCGAAGTATGGGTGATGATGCTGTGGATTAATTAAGTGAATTAAATCAAATTTTTAGTTAAAAACCTGATTAAATATTAAATTATTTTGAAAACGTAAGAGTTTTAAAACTATTTCTTTAAAACACAAGTCATTATCTTGAAAACAGTTAATCGAGAAATAAAATAATAAAGGTGGATAAACATAAGTTGGGTCCCACCGGACCTATAATAGTACACACACATGGCATTGACAATAAAATATTACAATCACAATCTAATGCAAAAGATAGACATTAAAATAATACTTGCCTTGATTTAAATAAAGAAATAACTTAATCAAAATTCCTACAAATCAAGTATTTGCTTTGTTGTCTCCCAGTCGATCTTAAGCTACAATTCACCCAGAGGAAAGGTTTTTAGAACAAATAAAGATATGTGAGTAGAGGGCGCAGTAGGACTAAGTTAGAAAACGTTAATTCGATGATAAAATTTCATGTTGGGAAAAAATATTTGAAAACAGAATTAAATAAATACATGATTAAATAAATGAACAAATAATCCATTTTAATTGTTCTTATCAAAATGGTTCTTTGTTTGTCTAGAAAGAATCTTATTTATCTTTCTTGGGCAAACCATATATGTCACCACCATAGTAGCCTAGCTGGATTTTGGGACTTGCCCTCAAGGTCGCACTCTACATGACCCGATCTCTGAATATGTCATCATGCACTTGTGTGTATTTATTATTATCATTCAAATCTTATATTACCGAGTATTCTTAATTATATTCATTATGAACATTCATTCGTAGACAAGTAATGATAAATACATAGAAAATCCATTCTTAAATCACTCCTTAAAAACCAATTTGAAAGAAATCCTTTCACAAGAAATCTTTTTGTGGCCAATGGCCCCCTTTGAAAATAATTAAAACATTTGTCATTTGTTGAAATCAGTTTGAACGAACCTTTGAGGCCAAAACCATTCTTAAAACCTAGCTATCAAAGAAAGGGGTAGAAGTCCTAGCTCAATACTCTGCATTGCGACTCAGCACTGTAGTCCTACTCCGCTATACGTTAGCTCCACGGAACCACGAACAACTTTAAATATAAACTAAGTTTGTTAATATCTAACTCAAGATACTCTATGCTACTGAGTTACCTCATGGTGTTCTAGTGTGCCATTTATGTCCGTAAGATTATACTATAACTTAAAATTTCAATTTAAGTTCAAAACAGTAAAAACAGATGAAAAATAGCCATTTCTCCTTTGGCCGGTTGGCCTGTCGAATTTCCTGGTCTAACCTGTTGAACTACATAGTTCGGCCTACTGGCCAGGCAGGACCGGCCTACAGAACTTTCTTAGGTTCGGCCTACCGAAGGGATGAGTCTGGCCTGTCGGACTCATGAATCTTGCCTGTTGAACTTGAAGTTTGGCCTACCAAACTGAAAAAATCTAGAAAGTTCTATATTCAAGCTTCGGCCTCCTGAGCTCAAATCTTCCTTTCCAACATATTTTCTCAATTCCCAAGCATAGAAAACATTCATATATGATAGAAAAACATAAACAAACACTTTTAAAATAGTTTGAATAAGATTTGCATAAAGATTTCTAAAGAAATCTGAAAATGAGAAAAATAGGAGAAAAATAGAAAAACTTAATTTAAATCTATTTTTTATCAAACCAAACCTAGGTTCTAGAAGTTATGAGTTCCACTAACTTAAATTTAAGGTTTTCTAAGCTCATAAAACCTAGATTTCAACATTTCAAAGAAGTTTAGAAATTTTTTGAAAAAGTTTAAAAATTTAAAAAATAAACAAACTAACCTTGGATTTAAGCTTTAAATTGGGTTTATGATTGCCTAAACGCATTCTCGAGCTTCTAATCCATAGAGAATTGAATCTTGAGCCTTGATTTTTGATCGAAAATGAGAGGGAAAGTGAGAGAGAGTGTTGAGAGAGAGTGAGTGAGAGAAAGAGAGGGAGGGAGAGATTTAAATAGAGAAAAATGTGGTTTTGTAGAGTGAAAATCATGTTCCAACACATGGTTTGCGAAAGAGGGACATATTGGACATTTGACAATTTATTTCATTCCAAAATTCAAAATAACAATTAAAATAATGAAAAGTGACTAAAAATAATTAAAAGTATTACCAATTTGAAAATATCACAAAAGAGTTAAATTAAGCTCAAACTTATGTTATGGCACACTAATTACTATTTTATACACTAATAACACTTAATTAATTTTAGGGTGTTACAATATCCATCTTTTAGCAAATTTGTAGAAAAAAGTTATTTTGACCAATTTTAACGGTTTCAAAACGTGCATCATTAATAGGTTTTCACCAGAGAATTCCCTTAAAATTTAATGCAATTAAAAACAAGAAATTTACGTTTTTACAGGTATCGTCTAATAGTAAATTCACGTATCTCTGTCAAAAGATAAAGAGTTAAAAAAAGAAATCTATATCCTATACATAGAAGTGTGAATAAAAACTATTACTTTACATATATATATTTAAAAAAAAACTAATTTTATTTTTGCGTTTAGCAATTTTTTCACCCAATATGAGGAATGGACATTTATGCAGAAAACAATTTTTATTTTAAGAAAATTCTGTACTAATAGAACTCTATTTTATAGAAAACAATTTTTTAAGAAAACAAAATTCTGGCAATGTATCAAAATCTCAATTGAACACCTCCTATGGCATGAAGATCTAAGTTTTCACTTGGAAAACCAAGTACAATCTAATTATTTTGTTAATATTAATTTTTTAAATACCTTTATTGTTTGACGTACGTCAATTGCAATATTGAATGGCTTTCAGGGACATGGAAGCATCGTAATGTTCAACAAAATAAAAATACAAGATTAGAAATCAAAAGAGATAAAAAAAATAGGCGTGTGCGTGGTAAGAGTTGTAAACGTTGGCGCTGCAAAAGTTGCTTCTGTTATAAACGTGGCACGCTGTGGTGCTTCTGGAGTTGTGCGGAGTTGTGACAAACCAGAACCAAATATCTATTTTTTTTATTTTTATTTTTATTTTTATTTTTTTTTGTGTGTGTGGAGTTATAGCAAACCGGAACCAAATGTCTTTTTTGGTTTGTTGCCGATGGTGTAGAGAAGCACTAAATTGAGCACAAAATTGAGTTTTTTTTTTTTTTTTTTTTTTTTTTTTTTTTTTTTTTTTTAAATTCTATTGGTACTTTTCTCGCTCTAAGTTTTAGACACTACTAGTACTCGGCTGGTTTGGTACTAGAGCTGCCCATGTTATGGCGGGAGGGGTGTAGGAGTGGTTTGGAAATAGATGTGTCTCCGCTACTGCTATCGTTATATTTTCGATGCTACTTGAGGATAGGGTAGAGATCTTAGTTAGAGGTCGCCAAAGACGCAACACTAGTTTGGAGAAGATGTTTTAGGTTTTTTTTTTTTTAATTATAATTAATTTGAAAGGAGATATTGGGATTTTGTTTTGAGAATAAACAAATGTCACTTTCTGGTAAATTTTTACCAATATGAGAAGTAGGTCAAATGATCATTGTTGTTAAATTTTTATTTAAGTTACATACATGATAAGATTGATATTGTTTTAGGAATTTGAAGGCCAAACCGTTGCTCTTTGTGCACAATTACGTTGCATTGATAAGAAAAGGAAAGTAGTCTGCTCCTTTTTCTGTTTAATAATGTATTTAATTACTGTTGGGGTCCGGTAGATCTGCAAGGTATGATGATTTTGAAATTACTCTAAAGGTGAACGTAGGTCATCTCCAACATTGAGTTTGGGCTCTCGAAATGTAAGGATAAGGGTTTAGAGGCTTCTAAGGGTCATGAGAGGCTTTAGTAAAATTCCTAAATGTTTTGGGAACACTCTCGCAAAACTAAAAAAAGAAGGCTATTGGGGGTGTTCTCGAGCAGCTATCCCAAGGACCCCCTCGAGACTACTACCAAGTGGCTTGGATTTCCCAGATGGATTGAACCAACTATTCTCATGGAGACCGTGACAAAAAGCCAATTAGGTTCCCACTGACAATGCCCATAGCAATATGCCGATCAAATAATCAGGAGCATACCAGAGGCTATAGGACTTGGGTATATAATTGGACCCCAACTAGGCCAGTCTCACCTAGACACTAACACTGCCACAGGTGGGAGTGACCAACATCTGCAAGGCCACCACATAGCACCGTTTTAGCCTTCTGATGGGTAATCATCTTTACCTAGAGATTGTGACACCTATTACATGCCACCTAGGCATCGTACAATTATACGCCTCGGTTATGGTAGACCCACCCTATACCTAGTCCACATTAAATGCTATATATAGGAGCTTTAGCTCCACCCCTAAGGTAAAGTGGATTCTCTTGCCTACTCCTTGCCTTTCTTCTCCTAGTTCATTATGATTAAATACCTAACGTAAGCATCAGAGTGCCCTTGGGAGATACGACACAAGTGTCTTTTTTACTTCAAAGCACTCCTTTTTGTTGCAGGTACAACCAGGATAAAATCCAAGGGCAAGGAGGGCACTCTGAAGCACTCCAACTACTGTGTGTAGCTGCAAATGGTGTTAATTCGCTCGAGAGAATCAATATTTTGGCGTTAGAAAGAGGGCACCATGCCATTTCAACATTCACCAATCCATAACCAAATACCATGTCAGCGAGGAATTAAAACCAAGCTAGTGAAAGCCAATCAAATGAGTTGAGTCTTGCTGTTAACCAGAACATACTAGCCCTGCTCGACCTTAGAGGACCCAAATTGCCCGAACCTGGATAGTTGGCGACATCTGTGTAAATAATCCCACTTCAGATGTGAATGACTCGATCTAAGAACTTATTAAGGCGGTGCTTGAAAAACGTGAACGCAATGGAATTTTAAAAAATTTTAATTAGCCTTTTTCTAGATAACAAGTTAGTCATGCTATGTATATAAATTAATAAAGAGCATTAACCAACTAGTCTTCTTTGCTATTCTCTTTTCCCCTACTGGAATGCGAGTGGGCACACGTCGTTCAATTCTCCTCTTGGTAACGTCTCCTTCTAACCACAAGAGAAAACCAAGAACTAAGGTTCAGGATGTTGAGCAATAGCCTTGTGAGAGTTTTAGAGTTTCTTTCTCTAGAATACTTTCTTTAAGTTTCTTTGGTAATCCAAATAACAATAAGAACAAGTATCATATTTATTGTGGTAGCTAGAGAGTCAATTCTACTTAGATAATGCTTCTAAATTCGAAATTAGTTCAAAATCTGCATCAAAACATGTGAAAAATGCGTAACAAGATTTTGCTCAACTGGCCTACCAATTGTACACTTTCGTAACTAAGTTACGCTCCACCGGTCGATTAGACGAAGGCAAGCCAATCCGCTCAATTTTGGAAGTTTTTATATCTTATTCTACATGGGAATCTTAGATTGAGCCTCGATTTTAATTCAAATAACCTAATAGAGAATTTATTTGATTAAAATAGTCATATACAGATAATCTCTTATCAAATAAAATATATATTTAAATAATTCAACATGTTTGTCATGAATTAATTCATAAAATTAATTTAATCAATAAACAAAGATGAATTATTAAATCTAATCAATTGAATTTAAACCAATTTAAGAATTAATATAAGTCATCAATATGTAGGAAAAATACACTATACCATTTTATGAAATATTGTGAGCTAGTAAACGAGGACTCGATGGACATATATAGATCAAGCTCCTATAATTATAAAGTAACATGTCCCGACACATTCATTTTATAATTATCAATACTTAAGTTATTCCACTAAAGTTTAGAGTTGCACTCTCTGTTGGAAAAATAGTATACAGCGGAATTTTAAAATTTTTTAATACCAGAGTATTTTTCAAAACACAAGTTTAATATGCTATATGCAAAATTAACTAGATCTTTACTAACCTCGTTTTTTAAAAAGCTCTTGTAGTTTGTGAAGAGTATAACATTCTAGAAGAGCCTCAACTAACTAGTTTTCTCTGCTATTTTCTATCTACGATCGGAGTTTAGGAACATGAAGGACATTATGTAAACTTAAGAAAGGAGATATAAAAATGGTGTCCCAACTATTACCAAATGAGAACCCTTAGT
Source organism: Artocarpus hirsutus (assembly GCA_946598075.1). Lineage (NCBI taxonomy): Eukaryota > Viridiplantae > Streptophyta > Magnoliopsida > Rosales > Moraceae > Artocarpus > Artocarpus hirsutus. Next base: position 8,550 of record CAMOHE010031371.1, read on the forward strand.
GATCTTGATGTTTTTCCCTGCAATTGGACTGTAAGTTGAGAAAAGAATGGAGCAACTTGTCATATGATCAATTGCTTCAAAATCTATGATCCAAGACTTGTTTTGACTAGAATCAACACTTAGAAGAGTAGTGATTACTGGAAGTGTGCTCGGCGTAATCTCTTGGAGACTAGACCACAACTATTTAGCTGCCTTGCTTGGCCATAGCCTTTACAGACAGATTCACAACTCCACTTTGATCGGCGCTTTCTCTCAAGGTGCTCTACAGGGCCTCCATTGGCCACCGCACAAGGTGTCAGTGACACTTGTCACCTATCATTTGACACCGTCAAACCCACCTAACACCAAGTCAAAGTAATTGCCTATAAATTGAAAGCATTGATTTCACCAAAGGGTAACGTGGACTTTCTCACCCACCCAACTCTACAACTGATCTTGGCCGAGCAGGTACCTAACTTAAGCTTCAGAGAGCCCTTGGCTAGTACCACACTGGTGTCCTCCTTTTGATCTTCGAGGCATTCCTTCTTTGTGTTCAGGTCTATTTTGGGAAGTCAAGATGAGCAGGAAAAGTAGTCCATCCACTGTGCGTAGCCACCCATGGCATTGATCACCAATTGAGCAAGTCGAGCATCAAAAGTGACAAAGTTACCTTTCTAAGCTAAAGAACAAGAGGGGTTTAATAAATATTGTGGAGGCTGAAAAAGTTTGTACAAGTGCTCTAATTGTTCCTTTTGGTGAATGGAGACACTTACGAATTGACTTGCTGTCCTTGGTTTTCTTTATGTGATGGTTGAAAGGCTTGTTTTCTAGTCCTTGGTTTTTTCTTCCATTTTAAGGACTTCCATTAATCTTCCAACGTGTCTTTTTTGTGTGCCATGGCTTTTTCCAATGGTTGTACTCGGGTTTTTTTCCTTCCTTTTACCTTTCAGTTTAGAACTTCTTGAAACTAGGGCAGAGTTCTCTGTTTCTGTCATGGGCTTTGATTCACAATTGTTCAACATAGCCTTCCTTCTGGTTTCTTCTATTCTAATCTTTGAAAACATCTCTCAAAGTGATGGTAGGGTTTTCTTCCAAGAATCTGATCCTTCACTTCATATATGTTGCAGTTTAGGCCCAAATACACACGGTCATTTTCTTCCTTCTTCATAATCTTCCCATTATCAGTGAGACAATCACATTCATCATTGTAGCATTGATCCAATTCTTGCCATGATGAAACCATCTCACTATAGAACACAGTAACTTGACGCCTGCCTTACTTGGATTGCCAGAGCTTTATTTTTAAATAACAAATTTGAGACGAGTTTTTTGAAATTGAATAGGTTTCTCGTACAACATCCTATACATCTTTTTGCAATTAGGAGGAAAAGATAGGGTTTACCTATGATTTGCTCCATTGACTTGATAAGCTAGACAGTGACAAATGAGTTTTTTGAACTCCATGTGGTCAGATTTGGATCTCTAGCTACTGGTTGCTTCACTTTGCTAGTCAATTGTTCGTGCTTTCCTCTGCTATTAATTGCCAACTTCTCCGACTTAGCCTATTCTAGGTAATTCTTCTTATTTAATGTGTGAGAAGTGTAACGCACCTATGTGGGGGTTAACAGTTTTTAATAAATAAAATAAAAATAAAAAATATAACCATTAATACTTTCATTCTAGGGCCTTTCTATGTTACATCCTCTTAGACTGTATAAACCAACATGAGGGTTCATTTTGATGATGACATTGAAAATTCAACTTTAAAGTAGTGCTACACTCCCTAGGTTAATTGTATTTAGGCTCGAATACCAAAAATTCTGTAAAGCCCCTAAGTGGGGATTAACAGTTTTTAATAAATAAAATAAAGATAAAAATAAAATTAAAACATCAAAAAAAAAAAAAAATTGCCTAGGACTTAAATGATAACTCTCAAAACAAAATAAAAATACAAACAATAATTAAACCACAGTTTAACATAGCATCGTAAGTTTAATAATACAAAATTGTCATTATCATCATTCCAACTTTCAACAGATTTAAATACAGTCATAAATAGTAACATTCGATGCTTACATTAACATGATGGACATTCTCATCAAATGAAGCAAATCCAATGTAATATAGTCACATAACTTTCACAACTATTTTCTTGTAGCCACCTCACACTTGGTGAGTCCTAAAAAGATGAAAATATAGGGGAAAGAGCGACAACATGCTCAGTAAGGAAAACATTACTTACCTTTAGGTTTTTATCATTGCCAGATTAAAACCTTCATGGTTAGTTAGTCCTTAATATTATTCATGAATATTATCGTGTTTAATTCTGGTGGATACCATGTGATTATTCTTACCAAGTTCCATACATATATATATATATACATATTAATTCAGGATTCAATTATGCTTATCTGTATCCACCGTGCAATAGAATATCATATCACTCAACTTAATGTAACCAAATGGGCTTGCTTGACCACCCTACAATCATTCCAAGGGTGCTCTGGTGAGGAGACACCAAGCCTTGGATCCTCACAAAGCCAATTCCTGTACAGTGCGTTCTGAGACTTTCGACCCAAGGGAGCGTTATTACCTTCCCTCCATTTTACTTGTTAGCGTATTCGTGCCCAAGGACGTAACTGCTACCATCTTCATGTCTTACCATTCCTTTATAATCATTCATTATTTATAGAGTCAGTTTTCTTGACCATGCTTCTCAATTTACAATAACATATGTCAAATCAATATATTCTCGCTGTATAATATATGACGAGTTCATGTCATATTCTCATGTGTAATATAATAGTAGTTCAACATATGTGTATATCTTGCAGTAAAATAATTAATTTTAGTTCCATAAAAACCTCACAAAAGAAGAGTAATAGATTCCATACCCTTGGTGAATATTATGCCAATAACTTCTAGCTCACAATACCAAGCTCACAATGTAAGCTCCAAGTACTCCGTCATCTTACGGCGTATAAAATAACCATACTTTAACTAAATTCTTAATCCATAATCATACCAATTTATGATTTATTCTTATTAGTGTGCCATAATTATTTATATGAAATCTTTGGAACATTTTGTAACATAAAACGGTGTAAAACAAGTGCGTTTGGAATGCTTGATTGACCTACCGATTAACTATTTTTGGCCTTCTGAACAAAATTGCTATTTTTAGACTCTCTTTCAGCCTGCCAATACTGTTCATCAGCCTGCCAAACCGAACAGTGTTCGTCATGCGGATTCATGGTGTTTGGCTTGCCAATTAAAAAGATCAGCCTACCTACAGAACAACTTTTAGGAATTCCAATTTTCATTTTCAAAATTTTTAAACTTTAAAACTCAATCCGTTCCTTTTTAACAATTTTTAGTGCATAGAAAATGCATAAAAACCATGGATTAACACATTTAAACACGTATGGATCATTCTTTCAAAATTTTCATTCTTAACAAACAAATCTAAACCAAAGATCAAAACTTTTAAAAACTAGCTCAAACACTCAATTTAAACAAAGATCTAAAAAAATAAAGCTTCGAAAATGTTGTATAATTACCCACAAACATCAAGAACATATTTCTCTCAATTTTCATACCAAGATACAACTTAAAACCAAGATTAGAGTTTTAGAAATCTAACTTCAAACTTAGTTCAAAAGTAGAGTTTAATCTTTAAATCGTCTAAATCCTCTTGATCTTTGAGCTTGTGAGAAATTGTTTGTGGTTTTTGTGAAAGGGTTGCTTGAATTTTCCCTTTTGATCTCTTTGGTTTTGCTTCATCATGGATGTAAAGAAGAAGAAAAGAAAGATAAAGAGAAGGAAGAAAGATAGAAAGAAAGAGAGAGTGTCGGCAAGGAAGAGGAAAGAAAAGAAAAAAGGTAGGAAAATGAGTTTCTTTGGAGACTTTTAAATACAAATAACCAAAATGACATTTTTGTAAATAATTAAAAGTTCCAAGGACATTTAGGTAAATATACTAAATAGATATAGAAAATTTTAGAAAATTTAAAAATAAGTAGAAATAAATTACATGCAACAGATTTTGGATGAAACAAATTTTATTTGATACTACACTAACAACTAATTTAATTACTATAATACCTGTTCGGAAAATAAGGGTGTCATAGTTCTAGCCCTTTAAAGAAATTTCTTACTCTTAATATTAAATTCCTCAACAAGAGTACCTATAGTAGGTTTCAAATTTACAACATCGCATTATGGTCTAGGAATCTGATCAGTCATACATATTGACCATACCATATTTCTAGTCCTTCATTGTCTATGGAATGTGATTTACAATTACATGTACGTAGATTGCTAGGAAGTTTTGCATACTCCATCTTTGGGTTCCTTTTCCTTTCTGAGTAAGGAAAAGTCAAGGATAGTTGATTTCATATTCCAACTAATAAACTAAAATATAATCATGAGACATATAATACAAACACTTCTATTCAAAACTATACATTAAACTTATACATAGAGATCTTATACAGAATCTCGTAGTTGTAGACAAACCCGATAGATTCTTCATTAAACAGTTACCCTTATAACACAAATGTTCACCCACCCAAATAATGTGCTCATATTTCCTACAAATATCCCTACAACTGACTTTGTTTCTTCCACATAACATTAACAGAATGCTACACATTATAAACATGATATAGATACGTTTTGAGAGTACAAAAGACTCCGTATATCCAGCTACCCATATCATGCATGCTTAGAGAATACAAAAACATCGATAAACAAAAGATCGAAACTTAAGTGGGATGCATTTCAAGAGCATCAAGTACTTCATATCCAACAATTTCAGCATTAAGCTCAATGAATCTAAAAGTTTTAACAACGACATACCACAAGAAATACAGAATGCAGAGAAAACGGTTATTTGTGACATATGAAATACGGATACACATGCCTATATGCCATGGATAAGACCAAAAGATTATAGATGGAGATTCAAATCAAATGGCCACTCCTAGCTTTCCTTCTCCCATTCAAGCTTGGATGTTGCAATATCAGACTCTGGATGAATGATTTGCATCTTATTTAACAATTCCTCAGCAGTTGAAGCAGTAACAACGATTTATCTCCCTGATTCCACAATGAAGTTTTCCTCCACAGCGTAATCTAAAAATTTTAAAAGACCATTATAAAAATCTTTTACATTTAAAAGTCAGTTTGGAATAAAAGCCCAACAAATGCCTACTAGGAACCACAAATATTTACTCAAGGGTACCTAGACCACCAGGCAGTGCTATAAAAGCATCAGATTTATCAATCATGGTCTCATGATGTTTAGGGGTGTCTAAAACTCTTTTCTCCTTACCTATTGTTTTTCCATCAAGGTACCCCTCAGCTAGGAGTTGAAGGATAATCCCAGGGCTTCGATATCACCAGACTAGGCTGCTATTGCCATATTTTTCATTAATCCTAAACTACCATCCCTGTAGGTCAGGTTAATTTTCCTACATGCTAAGGCTTGTCCCTAGTGTCCTGCAACTTCTAGATAAACTTTATGTTGGAAAAATAATACGCAGCGGAATTTTAAAAATTTTAAAATCAGAGTATTTTCCAAAACACAAGTTTGACATGCTATATGTATAAATTAACCTGATCTTACTGACCTTGTATTTGCTGAAAAGCTCCCGAAATCTGTGTAGAGAAGTAACGTTCCAAAAGAGCCT
>CAMOHE010031377.1:0-13815 GCA_946598075.1 Artocarpus hirsutus
TTATATAAACATTTTCTTATTATAAATGATCATATAATTTTCTCACTTGAAAACTTCGCACATTTGTTGCATCAAACCTTATTAAACTAGCCAGAACATAATTTCTTATAACTTAAACTTTTAAGTTTAAGATACTAATTTCTTAAAGTTTTTCCTTTAAACTTTCATAATAATTTCATAAAAACATATCCATAAAATTCATTTCTCAACATAACGTAAAACTTTAATAATCGTTTTTAATCTTAAATAAATTTATAATTTTCTTACTTAAAAAGTTCGTGTATTTGTTGCATTGTCTATTGCAACATTCTTAAACTTTAAAATCCTTTGAACCAAGGTTGTGTAAATACAAGCTCGGTTTTTAAAGCATAATTACGTAAATTATTTACTTATTTATGTGCACATATTTTCGTGAAGTGTAAACATGCAAAATTTCGTAAAATAAAACATGCATAAATTCGTAAAAATAAAAATACAAAAATATTACTTTGCGTAAGCGGTATCCATTTCCATCTTCACCATTCATCCGCTGCTCACCATTGCCTATCAAGTGCCGCTGACAGGTTTTTTTACCTACAGCACGAACATACTTAAATGAGCTTTCGCTCAGCAAGTAGGAAATTAGTCTCGCAAAACATAAATAAAAACCATTTTTTATAAAAATATGCATGAGCATTTTATGTTTGCTTATCAACTTGAATTATGCTTAATTATTTAAGCTGTATCTTATCTTTTTACTTTGGGCCCTAGTGATAGTACCAGTTGCGCGCGAGTCTTAGGAAGTTAGGGTTCACGAGGTCCCAACGACACCAAGATTTATTCATTTCTTTAACATGGAGCCTCCCCGTGGGTCGGGAGGTTGGTACGACACCCTTAACTTGTCTTATAAGTTTCACTTGTATTATTGTGTGTATGTAGTATGACTTGTCACTACATGACATCACAATTTTCATAATTCTTGAATCTTAAATCATAATCATGCCTGACTTAAAGGTGATCAAACAATATAATTTAAATATTGCATACGTCACACATTAATCATCACATCACCATCATGGCATTTCACATCATGTCATAACATAACATATCGCATCATAACATATAACAGTGTAATGAATCACTGATCATGTATTTTCATAAATTTTATGAAAATATTTAAAACTAATTTATTTTTAAAACTATTCATACTATACGCAAGATTCTTACTTACTTGGACTTCGAGCTGAGTGGGTCCAGTTGCATCTCGCTGTATCTACAGTCTACGCAGCATTCTCAGTAGTGCTCCTCGAGCAGCTGTGGATGGCTAGGAATGCTCCATGGAGATTTATTATTGTTGAAAATATCATTCTGGACTCCGTTACTGCAGTTTAGGTCGCCTCGATCCACGTGTAATTGGTACCAAATGATTTTCATTAGAGTAGAATTAGCTCAAACGGAGGTCACCATCGCATTCAGAGCATCGAAACCAGTCAGGAGGTGGTCTCGGATCATTGATCGGAGGTCCGGATCATAAAAACCTGAAGTGGTGGTTGACCGACCGTTGACCAACGTTGATCATCGTTGACCGGCTGTTGACCACTGTCAATTGGCTTTGTTGGCAGCTGGGCTCGGGCCTACCCCCCCTAATTCAACCCTTCTGAGTCGGGAATGGTGAACCCCATCCTCTTACGACGGTAGCGATAAGCTTGGTCGTTCTCTGACGTTCGGCAGCTTAGCGGCGGAAATTGATCAAGGCAAATCATTCCACGAGAGGCTCTGAATGTTTTCTCTCTTTCAATTTGGGGTTTAGTAGCTGGAAACAGCTTCATCGACGTTTCACGTGGCGACGACAGCGGCTAAGGTGGAATTCTGACGAACAGCCAAGTGAGGGTGAAATTGGGCGGGGGTTCTCACTCCCCGTCACCCTCTGAGTCGAATGGTGGCAGAGGTGTGCCTCAACGCCACCGTGAACGGCAACATCGAGAGGTGGCATAGTGAAGAACAACGACGGCTCCAGCGAGGCTTTTTCGAGGAAAATCGTATCGTAATATCGGTACCATTCTCTTCGTCTCTTCATTTTGAGTCTGTTGACACCAAGATCGTGTCGATTGGAGCTCGAACAGAGGAGGAATCACGTCAAAAAGATAGCATTTTTGGCGGCTTCAATCGGCGCGTGTGGCTTCCTCTGGTGGTGTTATGGATGGCACAACATGTCGTTGGAACTAGCTCGACGAGAGCTTTCCAATGGTATGGGTGGTGTCAAAAATGGAGGTCGGATCTTGGACTAAGTTTGAGGAGAGAGAGACTATAGAAAGAGAAAGTAGAGAGAGTGTGTGAGCTGATCTGATTGGCTGATTTTTTTTTTCATGTATTTATAGACCATTTGTATCTACACAGTCTAAACCGTACAGTACCAGGTAGATCAAATTTGATCTATAACTTTTAAATTTTCATGAACATAACTGTATTTTTAAAACTGTAATTTATTTGTACATTAAAGATAATCACATAAATTTCTAATTCTTTTATTGTATTATTGTGTTACTAAAACATTCATATTGACATAGAAATCATTTTTATAATTTATCGATACTATATGGATTTCGTGATTAAATTTTGAAACAGTTAAACTTTGATACATTTGTCTTCAAAATCAAAGATTAACTATTTTCACAACTGTTTACACATATATGTATGTATACGTATATGAATTCTAAGAAAGATATTATGTATTTAAAGCTTTGCTCAACATAATAATAATAACAACAACAACAACAACAACAATAATAATAATAATAATAATAATAATAATAATAATAATAATAATTATTATTATTATTATTATTATTATTATTATTATTATTTGTTTTTTTTTAACCTTTGAAACTTTAAAATGTAATTTAAAACATATATTTTTCATTAAAAATTTTCACAACGTAAACTTCAAATCTCATTATAAAAATAATAGTTGTGATTTTATAAAAGTTTTGTAAATTAATTTAACAATCTCAAAGTCAATTTAATTTAAATTCTAAACTTAGCACAATTTTGTGCTTCACTAACTACTACTTGTAAAGAGTCATTTATGGGTCCACATCTTACCAATAGATCAGCGTTTGTGGACTCTATCAATGCTCTTCTTCTTCTTCTTATTCACTATCATTTTGACAACTGATATTATTATTATTGTCATTATTATTACAACAATAATAATAACCTTATGTAATTATTAATGTGTATAGTAACTAACTATACATATTAAAACGTTGGAATTCTTGCATCCTTGAACTTGGTGCTCACCATTTTTAATTGTGGTATGGAGCTCATGATCACTATTGATCTGGGTTTCTTTTACTGAACTGATATCATATAGGGATTTCTACATAATCTTAGTAAGTTGGAAATTCCACTTTTGCCAATAACATAATCTTTTTGGCTCATGTATAAAATTAATAAATCATAAACTCTTGGTTTAGCACATCAAATAATTATTTTTAATTATTTCAATGTACTATCATAATATTACATTGTTACATGTTTCATAAATAAAGCACATAAATTTATGCATTCACAATATTATTTATCTCTAAGGTCTTACGGCTAGTAATACCTTCAAATTTGCGTATTAATAAACTTAAAACTTGTAGTTTCTCAAGTACTTAGTTAAGTCATGAGGGAAAACCCTTAATTAATCATAGTTATTAATGTTTAAATTTTTCCGGTCGTTACATTGGCTTCTTCCAAAGCGTTTTTCTTGACGTTCCATGAGCTTGGTAAGGATCTTACAAGTATTCTAACCAATTCACTTTGTGTAAAGGTCCTACCAAGAGAGATCAAACATTAACTATATCTGTAAATCTAGTATATATTTCACCAATAGTTTCATGGTATTTCATTTTGAACATTCATAGTGGTGTAGGAGATGATTAATTTTAGTCTCCTTAACTTGATTATTGCTTTCGTATACAACTTGTAAAGTGAACCATATATCTTTTATGGATGTGAAAGAAATGATCCTATTAAACTTATTCATATCTAAAGAATAATATAAAATGTTTTTATCTTTGTCACTGTATCCTATTAACGACAATTTATTTTTATCTTTGTCATTGTATTCTTTGGGTTTTTTTGGTAAAAAAGTGTTTTTAAGTTCTTTCATTGGTTTAAAAGGTTCATTTTAGACAATATCTCAAAGATCATAATCAAGGATTATAAGTAAATTGTCATCCTAGTTTTCTAATAGTTATAATCGGTTCCATTGAAAAAAGGGGGGTCTATTGGTAGAGTGACCTTCAAAGTTTTGAAAATTTTGAGTAGCCATGCTCAATATTGTAAAATCTTTTTCAAAAATGAATTCAAGCTTCTTGTTTTGATACTAATTATTAGCCTAAGAATAGCTACCCAAGAAGGGATGAATTTGGTTTTCATTATTTTTACAATTATTAGAAAATTCTAGGTAAACTTGCTCAATATATAAGTACACAAAATGTAATGGCAAATAATGTAAGCAATTATGAATGCATTAAAGTAAATAGTTAAGGGAAGAGGAATGCAAATGCTATTTATAGTGATTCGATAATATGCCTACGTCCACTGTCGTAGAGCAAAATCTTCACTTGACCTCTTGTACTATAACGATCGTCTTTTCAGCACAATCACTTCTTGGACAACAATGGTGACTTAGTCTACCCGAAGCTGACCACAACCTCCTACAATCGTCAATTTTCTATGGAGATTGACTAATCATGAGACGACCCTCCTTACGTGGCCGTCACTTAACTTAAACATGTACATCAACTTTAACATACTTAAGAATAAAGTACAAAAATTTTAGAACAAATTTTTTTTTAAATGGATTCTTGCTATCGAATCCTTGGCATAAAACCTTAGAAGGAATAATAACTGTTTTTCTAAAACTTAATAACAAATGAATTCTTGAAGATAAAGAATTCTCAACGTGTAACTTTAAAAGATATAATAATTATTTCTCAACACTTAATTGCATAAACCTAACATAATACATTATTTTTCAAACGTGATAATAACGTAATAATAATTATTACGTTTTAACATAACTATAATTTCCAAAAGCATGATCCTTTGCATAACTCATAACATTTATTTCTTGAAATATAACCATAGTAATTTCCTTGAACTTTTCTTTTTAAACATAAGGGTAATTATTTAGTAACTATTACTCTAAAGACATTTCTTAATTTAAGTAAAACTATTTTCAAAACAATTTTAAATTAAATATTAAAATAAAATCCCATTTAAATGCTCTTTAAAACTTTCTTAATAATTATTTATATATTTTACTTATAATTTAACATCTTAAACATCACATACTGATATCTTAAAAATTAATCTTTTCAGAACTTATCATAATAATAATTACTTACAACACGTTTATTTAAACTATCATAATAATAATAATTTCTGAAGCATAATCATTTGAACTTTCTTGAAAGTAAATTCCTAAAAACATATTTATAAAATTGTTACTTATTTTGGCATAAAACTTATATAATCATTTTCTTATTATAAATGATCATATAATATTCCCACTTGAAAACTTCGCACATTTGTTGCATCAAACTTTCTTAAATTAGCCAAAACATAATTTCTGATAACTTAATCTTTTAAGTTTAAGATGCTAATTTCTTAAAGCTTCTCTTTTTAACTTTCATAATAAATTCATAAAAACATATCCATAAAACTCATTTCTTAACATAACGTAAAACTCTAATAATCATTTTTAATTCTAAATAAATTTATAATTTTCTTACTTAAAAAGTTCGTGTATTGTTGCATTGTCTATTACAACATTCTTAAACTTTAAAATCCTCTGAACCTAGGTTGTGTAAACACAAGCTCGGTTTTAAAGCATAATTACGTAACTTATTTACTTATTCATATGCACATAATTTTCGTAAGAAGTGAACATACAAAATTTCGTAAAATAAAACATGCATAAATTCATAATATAAAAATGCGGAAATATTACATTGCGAAAGCGGTATCTATTCCCATCTTCACCATCGTCCGCCGCTCACCACTGCCCATCAAGTGTTGCTGATAGGTTTTCTTACCTACAGCATGAACATACTTAAATGAGCTTTCGCTCAGCAAGTAGGAAATTAGTCTCGCAAAACATAATTAAAAATCATTTTTATAAAAATATGTATGAGCACTTTATGCTTGCTTATCAACTTGATTTATGCTCAATTTTTTAAACTGTATCTTATCTTCTTACTTTGGGCCCAGTGATTGTACCAGTTGCGTGTTAATCTTGAGAAGTTAGGGTTCGCGAGGTCCCAATGACACCAAGATTATTCTTTTCTTTAACATGGAGCCTCCCCGTGGGTCGGGAGGTTGGTACGATACCCTCAACTTATCTTGTAAGTTTCACTTGCATTATTGTGTGTATGCAGTATGACTTATCACTACATGACATCACAATTTCATAATTCTTGAATCTTAAATCATAATCATGCTTGACTTGAAGGTGATCAAACAATATAATTTAAATATTACATACATCACACATTAATCATCACATTATCATCATGGCATTTCACATCATGTCATAACATAACATATCATATCATAACATATAATAGTGTAATAAATCATTGACCATGCATTTTCATAAATTTTATGAAAATATTTAAAATTAATTTATTTTTAAAATTATTCATACTGTAGGTGAGCTTCTTACTTACTTGGACTCCGAGCTGAGCGGGTCCAATTGCATCTCGCTGTATCTGTAGTCTACGCAGCATCCTCAGTAGTGCTCCTCGAGTGGCTGTGGATGGGTAGGAATGCTCCATGGAGATTTATTATTGCTGAAAACATCATTCTGGACTCCGTTACTACAGTTTGAGTCGCCTTGATCTGTGTGCAATCGGTACCAGACGATTTTCACTGGAGTGGAATTTATTCAAACGGAGGTCACCATCACGTTTAGAGCATCGAAACGAGTCAGGAGGCGGTCTCAGATCATCTATCGGAGGTCGGGAGCTCAAGACCCAAGGTTCGCCGGAGGCCGGTTGTCTCCAGCGGTGCATGGGGCGCGTGCGGCGACTCCGGTGGTCGGCGATGGCTGAAACTTTAGCTGCCTCTATTTTTCCACCTCCTAAGTTGACTAGTGGGGTCAATTTGAACCAATTTGTCCTATAACTGCCTGGATCGAAGACGGGCTTCTCGGCCAAAACCGATGGCTCCGATCTTGGTTCCACAGTGGGGATTCGGTCAAATTGGCTTGGGGGTTTTGTTACTCATGGTTGTCTGAGTATTTCCCCTCATTTAGCACTCCTCAACACCGCTACACTTGGTAGAATCGGAGGGACTCACGGCGGCGATGGTAGCTCTTTAAATCTCTGGCATTCCACGATGGAAATCAACAATTGAGAGTTCAGTCATGGTAGTCATTGGCCTCTGAGTTGATTGACACCGGCGGTGTGTGTCACCATCGTCGAAATGGGCAAACCCGACCCCTCTCACAGCAGCTCACGACGGGCATATGGAACTCTAGCCACCGATGATATTTTCTTGCAATTAACGGAGGGCTTTTCTTCCCCTCAACGGTTTGAAACTTTGGGTGTCCTCAATTTGGTGCATCGCATCTACAATGGCGAAGTCAAGCTCACCTATGGCAGTGATGGTGGCGACTTTCATTCTCCAACTGGCAGCGGTGCTACGGCACAATTGGGTAGGGCCTTTTACTCACTGACACCCTCTGATTCTCTTGGTCTGGGCAGTGTCAATCAACGACGTCAGCAACGGCAAGATCGGGTGGTGGCACGGCAGCGGAGACAGGGCAACTTCGTCGTTTCGCTACAGCTAAAATCAAGCTGGGAGGTTGGTGTCTTCTTGTTCCTCTCATCATTTTGAGTCCGTGGACACCAAGATCGTGTCAAGCGGAGCTCAGACGGAGGAGAAATCACGTTGAAAAGATTGGGCTTCACCGCCACTTTTGTGACGACCCTCCCTTACGTGGCCGTCACTTGACTTAACGTGGTCATAAACTTAAACATACTTATTAATAAAGTACAAAAATTTTTGAATAAATTTTTTTTTTTTGAATGGATTCTTGCTATCGAATCCTTGACATGAAACCTTAGAGGGAATAATGATTTCTCAAAGAAAATAAATTCTCAACTTACAACTTCAAAAGATGTAATAATCATTTCTTGAAAACTTAATTTCATAACTTAACAAAATACATAAATTTCTTAAACATGATAATAACATAATAATAATTATTACGTTTTAACTCGATTATAATTTATAAATCATGATCCTTTATATAACTCATAACATTTATTTCTTGAAACATAACCATAGTAATTTCCTTAAACTTTTCCTTTTTAAAGATAAGGATGCTTATTTAGCAACTTTTACTTTAAGGACATTTCTAAAATTAAATAAAACTATTTTCAAAATAATTTAAATTAAATATTAAAATAAAATCTCATTTAAATGCTCTTTAAAACTTCCTTAAAAATCATTATATATCATACTTATAATTTAACATCTTAAACATCATATATTAATATCATAAAAATAAATCTTTTCAAAACTTATCATAATAATAATTACTTGGAACTTGTTTATTTAAACCGACATAATAATAATAATAACTTTTGAAGCATATTTATTTATACTTCATTGAAGGTAAATTCCTAAAAACATATTCATAAAAATCGTTACTTATTTTGACATAAACTTATATAAACATTTTCTTATTATAAATGCTCATATAATTTTCTCATTTGAAAACTTCGCACATTTATTGCATCAAACCTTCTTAAACTAGCCAAAACATAATTTCTTATATCTTAAACTTTTAAGTTTAAGATACTAATTTCTTAAAGTTTTTCCTTTAAACTTTCATAATAATTTCATAAAAACATAATCATAAAATTCATTTCTCAACATAACATAAACTTTAATAATCATTTTTAATTCTAAATAAATTTATAATTTTCTTACTTAAATAATTCATGTATTTGTTGCATTAACTAATGCAATATTCTAAAACTTTAAAATCCTTTGAACCAAAGTTGTGTAAACACAAACTTGGTTTTTAAAGCATAATTACGTAAATTATTTACTTATTCATATGCACATATTTTGTAAGATGTGAACATACAAAAATTCGTAAAATAAAACATGCATAAATTCGTAAAATAAAAATGCAAAAATATTACATTGCGTGAGCGGTATCCATTCCCATCTTCACCATTCGTCCGCTGCTCACCACTGTCCATCAAATACCACTGACAGGTTTTCTTAGCTACAGCATAAACATTCTTAAATGAGCTTTTGCTCAACAATTAGGAAATTAGTCTCGCAAAACATAAATAAAAACCATTTTTATAAAAATATGCATGAGCATTTTATGCTTGCTTATCAACTTGAATTATGCTTAATTATTTAAGCTTTATCTTATCTTCTTACTTTGGGCCCGGTGATCGTACCAATTGCGCGCGAGTCTTGGGAAGTTAGGGTTCGCGAGGTCCCAACGACACCAAGATTGTTCATTTCTTTAACATGGAACCTCCCCGTGGGTCGGGAGGTTGCTACGACACCCTTAACTTGTCATATAAGTTTCACTTGCATTATTGTATGTATGCAGTATGACTTATCACTACATGACATCACAATCTCATAATTCTTGAATCTTAAATCATAATCATGCTTGACTTAAAAGTGATCAAACAATATAATTTAAATATTGCATGCGTCACACATTATTCATCACATCATCATCATGGCATTTCATATCATGTCATAACATAACATATCACATCATAACATATAACAGTGTAATAAATCACTAATCATGTATTTTCATAAATTTTATGAAAATATTTAAAATTAATTTATTTTTAAAATCATTCATACTGTAGGCGAGATTCCTACTTACCTGGACTCCGAACTGAGCGGGTCCAGTTGCATATCGTTGTATCTACAGTCTGCGTAGCATCCTCAGCAGTGCTCCTCGAGCGGCTGTGGATGGCTAGAAATGCTCCATGGAGATTCATTACTGCTGAAAACAACAGTATGGACTTCTTTACTACAGTCTGGGTCGCCTCGATCCGCGTGCAATCGGTACTAGATGATTTTCACTGGAGTAGAATTTGCTCGAACGGAGGTCACCATCGCGTTTAGAGAGTTGAAACGAGTCAGGAGGCGGTCTCGGATTGTTGATTGGAGGTCCAGATCACAAAAACCCAAAGTGACGGTTGACTGGCCGTTGACCGAGCGTTGACCGGCGCCAATTGGCTTTGTTGGCAGCTAGGCTCGGGCCTACCCCCCCTAATTTGACCCTTTTGAGTCCAATGGCGGTGTTAATTTTGTCCATTTTGGCCTCTAACATAGCAAATCGAAGCTTGACATTGGCGGCAAAAATGGAGATTCCGATCTCCTATCTCCGGCGATGGCTCGGCCAAATTGGCTTGGGGGTTTCCTTCCCCGTGATTCTCTGAGTGTTTCCCCCTTGGTGGCATGGCTCAACTTGGTGTGATATGGCGGCTCCGAAGGTCTCACGACGGCGCACAATGGCGGAGGCCGTGCATGGTTCTCCGACGGGCGTTTTGTGAAATTGGATGGGGGGATTGCTTCATCGTGGTCCTCTGAACATTTTGCCCCAACCAATTTGAGGCTTAGAGGTCAGGAACGGCGGCGACGGTAGCTTACGCAGTGGCTCAAAACGACGTTCATGGAACTCTAGCCACCGGCGGCTGGTTCACAAAATTAGGCGAGGGAAAAGCTTCCCCGTCCTCTTCTGGCCATAACCCATCCTCCAATTTGACTCAACGGCGGCGGGATGGCCAAAATTGCTAACTCACGGCGGCTCTAAGGCGGAGGAGGTGGAACTCCGACGAAAGGCGACGGTGGCGTAAAATTGGGTGAGGGCTTTTACTCCCCATCGCCCTCTGAGCGCAATGGTGGTGGCGGTGTGGCACAACGCCGCCGTGAGCGGCGGCATCGAAGGGGTGGCGCGACGGCAGAATACGGTGGCTTCGGCGAAGCTCCTTCGGCCAAAATCGAGCTATAATATCGGTGCCATTCTCTTCGTCTCTTTGTTCTGAGTTCGTTGACACCAAGATCGTGTCGATCGGAGCTCGGACGGAGGAGATATCACACCGAAAAATTTTGTGATTTTCTGCCACTTTGACCAGCGCGTGAGGAATGCTTCGGTGACGTTTTGGGTGGCACGGCACACCGTCGGACTCAGCTCCTCGAGACCTTTCCAACGGTGTGGGAGGTGTCGAAAATGATGGCCGAATTCTAGACTGTGTTTGAGGAGAGAGAGAGTGAAAGTGTGAGTAGAGAGAGAAAGTAGAGAGAGAGCTGATTGGGCAGTTTTTTTTTTTTTGTATTTATAGACAACTTGAGGTCCACACAGTCTAAACCGTGCAGTACCGGGTAGATCAAATTTGATCTATAACTTTTAAATTTTTGTGGACATAACTGTACTTTTGAAACTATAATTTATCTACACTTTTAAAAATAATCACACAAATTTATAATTTTCTTGTTGTATTATTGCGTTACTGCAGTATTCATTTTGACATAGAAATCATTTTCATAAATTTATCCATACTATATGGATTTTATGATTGAATTTTGAAACAATAAACTTTGATATGTTTCTCTTCAAAATTGATAATTAATTATTTTCACAACTGTATACATATATGTATATATGTATATAAATTCTATGAAAGATATTATGCATTGAAAACTTTGCTCAATATAACTATTTGATTTATTTATTTATTTATTTTTAACTTTTAAAATTTTAAGATTTATAACATATACTTTTTATTAAAAATTCTCATACTGTAAACTTCAAATTTTATTTTAAAAACAATAGTTGTAATTTGTAAAAGTTTTGTAAATTAAATTGACTATCTGAAAGTCAATTTAATTTAAATTCCAAACTTAGCACAATTTTGTGCTTCACTAACTACTTCTTGTAAATAGTCATTTATGGGTCCACATCTTACCAATAGGTCAGCGTTTGTGGACTCCATCAATGCTCTTCTTCTTCTTCTTCTTCTTCTTCTTATTACTACGACAATTGTTATTATTATTATTGTCATTACAACAATAATAGCAAACTTTACATAATTATTAATGTGTATAATAATTAACTATACACATTCAAAACATTGAAATTCTTGCATCCTTGAACTTGGTGCTCACCATTTTTTAATTTATGGTATGGAGCTCATGATCACTATTGATCTAGTTTTCTTTTACTGTGTTATCATATAGGAATTTCCACATAATCTTAGTAAGTTGGAAATTTCCTTTTGCCAATAACATCATCTTTTTGGCTCATGTATAAAATTAATAAATCATATACTCTTGGTTTAGCACATCAAATAATTATTTTTAATTATTTTAATATATTATCATAACATTACATTATTACATGTTTCATAAATAAAGCACATAATTTTGTGCATTCACAACATTAATTATTTCTAAGGCCTTACGACTATTAAGACCTTTAAATATACGTGTTAATAAATGCTAAACTTGTACTTTCTTAAGTACTTAGCTAAATCATAAGGAAAAAACCCTCAATTAATCATAGTTATTAACGTTTGAATTTTTTAGGTCATTACAGAATATCACTGCCCTAAGGAAACCAGGTAGTGTCTTCCTTATCGCACTTTGGCTGTTTTAGATGTTAAGGCGGAAAGAGTTATATGTCCATTTGAGTTTGGTTAGATGTGAAACCCGCCTTGCATTCAACCAAAACAGAGCTCCTTAATCCAAGTCAAACTTACGTCGGGCATTCTCTCTCGTCTTTTTTCTCGTAAAGAAAATTCTGAGAAAGCCAACTAACATACGCAAGTCTTCGTCAAAACAATCTTATTTGAGTGCTAATTTTATTATTGTACCCTTTTCTAAGGAGACTCCGACGTCTCATCCACTTCATTTGACAAAAACAAATATTTGGTATTTTGTTATTCTTCTCATGACCATTCTTCATCAACATTGATCAAAACCCAAATATCTCTATGAGAACTTAGCATAGCCTTCACCTATGGAATTACCGTTTTTCTTAAAATCTCTCTTCACCATCTTCATCGTGTCCACTTTCCCCTCGTTTCGCTGCGAAGACAACGAGAATTTCAAGGCGTGCGATCGTCGGTACGGGTGCGGAGAAATAAAAAACCTCACTTTCCCCTTTTGGGGAGATGACAGACCCCAGGGCTGCGGTCATGCTGGCTTTAAGCTTGGTTGCAAAAACAGAGAATACCCTGTTATCGAAATCGAGGGCCTAGAGTACCGCGTACTCAACGTTAGCCAAGAAAATAGAGTGATGACCCTTGCAAGGTCGGATCTCTGGGATACTCCTTGCTCCAGAAAAGTCAAAACACCACTCTGAATATGGTTTTCGTTCCTAATTACCCTGCAACTGTTGAAAACCTCACTTTAATCTACGACTGCCCCGAAAATGAGTTACTTGGAGAATCCTTATATTTCCTTAACAACTTTACTTGCTCTGGGGAAGCCGGCAGCGAAAGCCGGATTTCTTATTATGTAAGGGAAAATTTACTGGGAACATTGAATAGTGAACTAGTACAGAGGGTATGTAACGGAGGTGTCGTTCAAGTTCCGGCATCCCGGACTGCTCTTGATGAGATTGAGAGATCTGCAGTGGGTGGAGTTGAGCAAGTTACTGAAGTTTTGAGAAAAGGTTTTGATGTATATTACATGGAATTCCCTGTCTGTAGCTCATGCGAGAATTCAGGTGGGAGATGCGGGAGTAACAATTCCAACGCAGAACCGTTTTGCTGCTAT
>CAMOHE010031384.1:0-52244 GCA_946598075.1 Artocarpus hirsutus
GACAAAAATACTAAATTCCTCGCACTTCTTATTTCTCTACTAGATTACACAAAGTACTTAAACTACTCTAACCCAAAAGAAGAGCAAGTATATATACCGGGGGAAGGTAAATAAGGTCCACACATAGTGAACCTTCTTTAACAGAGAACCATACACGTGTGCTTTCAAATACTGAGCAATGACATAATTTATTCCATGCGCTTAGGCTTAAACTGGCATGTGTTGATCAATTAGTCTCCCCTTCAACACCAGACTTAAATGAGAAACATGTTAAGCTGGCTTCAAATCTTTTCAAACTTGCGAATGTACAATATTTTGGTAAAAATTTCTGCAACTTGGTTATTTGACTTGACATAATTCATCACTATCTCTTCTTGTAACATCTTTTCTTTGATAAAATAGTAATGCACCTCTACATGCTTTGTCCTTGCATGAAACATTGAATGAAACATTGAATTTTTCACTAAGTAAATTGCCACATGGTTATCGCAATAAAGTGGCAGTGCATGATCAATTGTTTTATGCTAATCTTCCATCAACTGGATCAACCATGAGCTTTCTTGAGCTGCCATAGCTGTTGCAATATACTCTGCTTCTATGGTTCATAGAGAAATTGTTGTCTGTCTTTTGCTACACTATGAAACTACTTCAAAACTGAGTTTGAACACATATCCAGTTCTTGATTGACGCGTCATTATCCCCTGCATAATCAACGTTGTAGTAGCCAACCAACTTACAATCTTCACCTTTCTTGTACAACAGGCCATAATAAATTATGCTTTTTGATGTGTCTTAATATACACTGAATGGCTTCCAAGTGGTGATTTGTTTGGATTCTGAATGTATCGACACACCACATCAACTGCGAAAGGAATGTAGGTTGAGTCAAAGGGAGGTAATTGAGACTACCTACAAGTTGTGGATACATCATCTCATCCTTAAGTCCTTGCCTTCATGCGCACACAACTTGGCGTTGGCTTCCATTGGTGTAGGGGTGGGTTTGCACTCATGCATTCCAAATCTTTGCTGCAATAAGTCTTCGCATACTTCTATTGGCAAAGATAAAATCATTTTTATATATGATCAACCTCTAAACAAAGAAGTGCTTGAGCTCTCTAAGCTCATTTATCTGAAAGTGAACTAATAGGTTTTCTCTTGTTTGGCAAAATTTTATAATATCATCTCTGATAATGATCAAATTATCCATATACACTAGTACTATTGCCAACTTTTCTTCTCCAACTTTAACAAATAAGCCATAATCTGTTGTGCCACAAAATAACTACTTTGTCAGAAATTCAACAATCTTACTATACCTTCCCCTTGGCATTTCCTTCAAACCTTGAAATGCCTTCTTCAACTTGCACACATAATTACGATGAACTCGATTATCAAATTCCCTCAGTTGAATAATGAAAATTTCTTGATCCAACTCTATGTAAGAAGGCATTTTGCACATCCGTCTGCCATAGTGTCTAGTCTTTACTAGCCACAAGCGCTAAAAGAACTCATACAGTAGTTATTTTTCCATTGTACTAAATGTCTCATCATAGTCTAATTTATATTGTTGTGAGAACTCTCGAGCTACCAGGTGAGCTTTATATCTCTTAATCAATCCATCAGAGCAAGTCCTAATCTTGCATACCCATTTGAAAGATAGGGGTTAGTGTCTCTTGGCTTCTACACTAGAACCTAAGTTTGATTATGTTCAAATGCACTAATTTCTTCTTTTATTACCTTCACCCATTTGGAGCTATGAGATGCTTTTTATACATCATTGGCTCTTTTGGACTTTCTTTCTTTGCCACGGCTACAATGGCATACTTAGGATTTGTCTTTCACACTCTAGTTGATTGTCTAAGAGATGTTTGTGGACTCGTTATGCCCTCTTGATTTGGTCTAACCTTTTATGTTGTTCTTTGATATACACCAGTCTACCAAGGACTCACCACGACCTTACAATCGTCATCGTTCTTGTCCTTTACATCCTCAATTGCTTCATGACTTGGTTGCACTTCAATAATCTACTCCCCTATTTTCTCTTGAAGTTAATGTTTAATTTTTTGGAAACTAGTAATACCTAGTTTTGTGGAGACCAACATGACAAAGCTTCATCAAACACTACATTTCTCGATATGTGACATCGAACACTAGTTGGATCAAAATACTTCCATCTTTTTCTTTAGTTGTCGTGTCCCACAAAGATACATTGGACCACCTTCTTATCAAATTCACAATGTGAGTGACTCATCACAAACATGTGGTATACACAATTGAAAACTTAAAAGTTTACAACTGTAGATTTAGCTCCTTACAGTTTCTCAAAGGGCAAAGTAAAGCTAAGCCTTGGTTGGAGAATGTTCTTGATAACATGAGTTGCTGTCATCATACACTCAACCCAAAATTTACAAGATGCATTTTTTCCATGAAATATACTTTGGCACATCTTTGTAAGATGTCGATTCTTCCTCTCTTCTACTCCATTCAGTTGTGGTGTGTTTGCACATATAAACTAATGGTGTATGTTGCAGCTCCATAGGTATTGAGAATACTTGTATGAACTATAGTCTCAACAATTGTCTATGTGTAAGCACCTGATCTTCTACCAGCTTTTCCTTTGACATTTTCTTTAAGTTCATTAAATTTTGTAAATGTATCAAATTTTTCTTTCACTACTAGAATTGTTGCTCATGCGACTCCTATTAGATAATGGTTTGGTGAGAAATTGTCGTCATAAGTCATGCAACATTTATTAGGAATCAATGTCGCGTGCATTAAATGATGGTTTCTCAAAAACCGTCATCTAATGCTTCATTTTAGATGATAGTTTTATAGAAAACCGTCGTTTAAAAAAGCTTCAATTATCTACCCCACTCGAAAATCAAAGTCTACTCTCTTAGCATAGTTGACTATCAGATCTCTCTCTTCCAAATCTCTGTTTCCAAAGCCCTCCTTCACCACCTTCTGTTGCCATCTCCATCACTAGCCCTTTGCCACCATTTCAATCCCCTTTGCCAAGCCCTATTGTGAGAACCATTGAGTTGTCACCAATACTTTGGAACCCATATGTCGCCACCTCCATCTCCGTTGCGAGCTCTCACCACTGTAATAACCCCTCTGCTGCCTCCTTCTTTCGTTTGACCCTTTACTAGTCCTACCTCGACCATTGCCTAAAGGTTATTTTTTTTCTTTTTTTATAATGATGTAGCTTTCTTAATTTTTATTGTTAATCATTTATTTTTTTGTGCTTATTTTAATAGGAATTTAAGATGAATTTGAATTTATAATATGAAATTGTTGGGTTTATAATTAGTTGTTGATTTAGTAATACCACTTTTATATTAAGGATTTGTGAATGGAATTGTTGTAATTTGAGATTGTTGGGTTTGTAATTAGGTTGTTTATTTAGTTATTAGGTTTTTATATTTAGGATTTGTGATAGGAATTGTTGTAATTAATATTTGATAAATTGTTTCTATGTTAATTTAACATTATTAGTTTTAATTAGTGTGCTAGTTTTAGTTTCATACTTTTTTGTTTTAATGTTATTAGTGTTTATATGTTAGTTTAAGTTTTATATGTTATTTTTAGTGTTATTATATTTTAGTTTTATATATATGTTGGTTATATACATATTGGTTTTAATTATAAGTTTGTTTTAGTTTTAATTATATATTAGTTTTTGTGCTAGTATTAATTTATTTATTTTTAATAAATGTTATTGCTTAAGAATATTTGAACATGTTAGACATCGAATTCATTGATATGGAGGATCAAATGACCAAACAAGATGATGGTTATGAGCTCCAGAAAAAGAAAGCCATTTAAACTAGATGCGGATGGAAAAGGAAGAACGGCTTTTATGAAGGAAGTGTCAAGGTTGAGTTCAAAAGGTATAAAAATACAAGGTCAATTTGATGAAAAAGATCAAGCTCTTGGAAAAGAGTGAGAAGAGCTCCAAAGTTATTTTAGAGTTTTGGTTTGAGAGCACATCCCTATAACAACAAAGGATTAGAGAGAAAAGAGCAACAAGGACAGTGTGGCATTTGGCAAGGTATTATTTAAAAGCACCGCTAAGATGGCCAAAGACTTTAGGAGTGTTTGGTATGCAATAATTTTGACGGTGGGGATGAGAATCTATACGTTTGGTACAAGAATTATGATTTTTGGATTCTTAGAAAACTCAATCTCATAGGATTCACTTTACCTCATTTTGGGATAATCTAAGTCTCATCTAACAACATGATATTCATATTCCAAAGAATCTCAAAACCATGAGAATCTCATATTTTCTTCCATGATAATGATAAATAAATGATATAAAATAATATAAAACTATTAAATATTTATAATATTATCAGAACTTAATATTATTTAATATTAATATTAATATAAAATAATATATATATATATATATTATAAAGAATTATATTTTTATTTTTATTCATATTCATATTTATAATCATATCCATATCTTATGTATTATTTACTATAAAAAAATATATTATATATTATACATGTATATATATATATATAATATTTTAGCATAATTATATTGTCATTAAAACAATAATTTGATAATAAAGATAATAATAACATTAACAATAATAATAAAATATACATAATATATATACAATGTTTAAGTAATATATTATTATTAATTAATACTAATATATAATATATATCAATACTATAATATAAAATAAAATAAAAATAATTTAGTACTTTTTATTATATAATATAAATATAAATATTATATTAATATAAAACAATAATAATTTAATAATAAGTATAATAATAACATTAACAATACTAACAATTTAATAGCATAATGTCAATTTGAATAGTATCATGATAATATGCATAATAATATCAATATCAAACTATATCAATACTATTAAAATAATAATAAATATAAAATATAATTAACTATGTATAATATTTTTCATAAAAATGTTTTTATTTAATGTTAATATTAATATAAAGAATAATATATTATTAAAAATTATATTTTTATTATCATTTATTCATATCAATATATTATATAGAATATATAATATTTTATATATAATATTTTAATATTAATATATTGTTAAATGTTAATCCTATGATCATTATAAATTAATATTTTTATATAATATAAATATAAATATTATATTAATATAAAATAATTATTATTTAATAATAATGATAATAATAACATTAACAATAATAATAAAAATATAATAGTATGATATCAATATGAATACTATACTTAATATTCATAGTAATATTAATGTTAAATTATATATAATATTATTTTACTATTCATATTTATATTGTTATTACTATTTAATATTAGTGCTAGCATATTACATTAATACATTTAATGTTTGTACCACAATTTATTTTTGTTAATTATACGAGATTCCTATTAAACCAAACACAGTAATATACTATTCATAGGAATCTAATAGAAGATTGCTATGCATAACCAAACATGATAATATTAGTTTCTTAGGAATTATATTGCCTACTATCACTTTCTTAGGAATATAATTCCTACTGATTATTGCATAACAAATGCCCCCTTTAGGTACAACCGAAAGAAGACTTTCATTGAAGGCCATAAAGACAACCCTTATGTTTTCAAACTCCCCACAAGAGTAGTTAAAAATTGTCCTTCTATTAGTTCAGACCAATGGAGGGACTTTGTGAAATACAAGCTTAGTGAGGAGCAAAGGGAGTTGTCGACACATACGAAAGAGAGAAGAGGCGAATACAATCTCAAGCACTTGATGGCTCGTTCTAGATATACAAAAGTAGAGTGTGAATCACTAAGTAAAATTTGTTTACTTCATTTATATAAAACTTTCAAGTCCTTCTATAAAATTTAAACAACCTTACTTTTTAATGCAAATGAGACTACACAACACCACCATGCCTCATTCTTATTAAGTTATTTGGAAGTTCGTCTGACAAAAGAATGATGGAACTTTCAAAAATCTAAGATGTGGAGAGATTGGCTAAAGAATTGTAAGTTATTTAATCTTTTTAACTTTAAGTATTTCAAATTTTCTAATAACTATGGTTGACTTTAAATTGTACTAATTTTGTGATTAATAACATGAGTAAGAGGAGCAAGCTTCCTAAAGAACATTCCAATAGTGGGGGACGAAGGGTGTATTGATCGCCACATTAGGCAATCTTAAATATTTGAGATTGTTATGTTGTCAATCTCAGTTTATGACACAGCTCCAACGTTTTTATTCCACCCGAAGCTTAAAGTCCAACGCAGAGTTGATCAAACCACATCAGAAAGTGGAAATGGTGGAGTCTAAGTTTGTTGAGTAGGAGGTGATTATGAGAAGTCAAGTTTGAGAGAATTCCTCCTCTAAATGGAAATGGTGGAGTCTAAGTTTGTTGAGTGGGAGGCAATTATGAGAAGTCAAGCTCAAGAGAAATCCTCCTCCTACATGGAAGAAAATGTGGTGCCTACTATTGAACAATGCACACAGTCAAAAGAAAGTTGCACAGCTCATGCTACACCAACACACCACCTGTGAAGCTACACTCATCAAGTCTTGGTGAGGGTGAAACTTTTATTCTTCTAACACCATCGACAACAGGGGAAAGTGGTGTTGATCATTTTAAAGTAGTTGCTTCCGAAAGGGCGTGGATGGATACTTTCCCTACGTAAATGATTCATTGTAGGATAGTTGAGGAAGGTAACATGTGCATTACAATATCAGGTAGTTATATAAGGGATGCGCCTTTATCTTTTCTGACTGAGGAGAATAAGGTCATGAGTGATAATCTTAGAAGATTTGTTGCGTGGCCTAAAGTATCAATTCAAATGGGGTCATTACGTTAAATAAGCAATGCTCCATTTGACTAGCCCCATCGTTGGGGAAAAGAGCCTTTAGGCCCTATCAATAATCCAATCAAGGGAGGTCCTACAAAGAAACAAAGGGGAAAAAGAAACAACAAATGGAGAACGTAAAGGAGTAGCATAATCAATGGATGGTTTGGAAGGATTACCTCCAAATATGGGATACCTATATGTTTATTCGAAGAATTCCATAGACACCTCCAACATAATTACAATTATGTTGCCTTTTGACATCACCCAAAGCAAAGATGGACCCCCATATATCACTATCGAAGAATTAATTGGTTTACCGAGTTAGTCAAATTAGTGTGTCATGTATCATGTCATACATACGACATTCAATTATATCTACATTTTTTTAACTTGTTACTTGTCCTTGCGCAACAATATTTGTTTTGTTGTATGCAGTTTCATATGGCAATATTGCCAAAGATTCAAATTGCTCAATTCATATGGCTTTGTCAACCCCTATATCACCTCTTATATGCCAAGCAATACTGAGCTTTTGATACAAGAATGAGCAAATTTGCTCTGTGACTTCTTAGATAAAGTAGAAGCCAACAAGTATTAATTCATGCCATGTAATGGTGGAGGTCATTGGATATTGGCTTTCTTCACTCCAAAAGATTAGGTTTCATGGTTCGATCCACTTAACCAACTAGTTTGCCCTGACAAGCCAAATATTCAATTTTAAGTGTAGAATTGTTAACTACGTAACTTATTATTGCTAGCTAAATTATAGCATCTATCTTTTGATTGATTGCATTTTTAATGAATTGTATTTAGGGTCTTCAATGCGTAGAGATTAAAAACAAACACAAAAGCCATCATCAATCCAATTTATGGAAAAACTAGGTTTCTACAATCACAAAAGGCAAGTATTCAAGTATAAATATAGTTGTAATTGAAAATAAAATTATTGTTATTTAAAATAATAAATTCTTAACATATTTTTTTAGAATATACCATTGCAACAAGGAGATAAAGAATGCAACGATTTTACACTAAGGTAGATGAGAAATATTATAATAAATGAGGAGCCATAAGTGTTGACAATCCTAGATTTTTATACCAATGAGCATTTGAGTGAGGTGATGGATGAATGGGGCAGGGTTTGTAGAATAATTCATTACATACTAATTATTGAAATCTTATTTTGTATAAGTATGTTTTCGTATATGTGGTGTTATATTTTGTTATGTTTTATTTTTTTTTTATATATTATGGCCACTTTATGTCATCAGTGAATTGTGATACCAATGAAAACAAATTGAATATGGGAAGGCCACTCGTGGGCAAAAAATAAAGCCTAGTCATGTATTGGCTAGTTCAGTATTAGACAACGACTGTTGAAAGAAACCATCGTTTAAAGCAAATATTAGACGACGGTTTGTTTTAGAAACCATTGTCGAGTGTCAACCTATTAGTGTCTTATTTGGTCTAGGTCAACATTAGATGATCGTTAAAAACTATCATCTAATGTGCATGCATGTTACATCTCTCGATTAGACGATGTTTTTTATGACTGTCGTCTAATCTTTAGATAATGGTTAAAAACCATCATCTAATATCTTGTTTGTACTAATGTTTCATAAAGAAAATGCATATCTTAAGATGTCATTAATGACTATGACCATGTATTGCATTCCATTAATAGAGGGTTGCTAGATGCAACAAAACATGTCCAAGTGAATTAATCCTAATGGCGCCTTTGTTTTGAACTTTGATTCTTCACACTGTAATTGATCTCCTTATCGTATTAGCACCCTACACAAACTGTATTTTCTTGAACTTCAATTTAAGAAAGACCCTTAAGTATCTTTTTTTTTCATCCACCTTAGTTTGTGATAGCCAATGTGTCCTAATCTAGGATGCCATAAATCCATTATCTCATTTTTTCAAGTCTTAATCACGTAAGAGGACTCCACTAAAATTACATAAACAGACCCAATCTTCATCCTCCCATTGTTGAAGTACCAAATATCTTGATATACTTTAATATCATGCAGACTAAACAAGACATAGCGATGCAATAAAGTTAATTGTGCTACTAATAACAAATTTTTCTTTATACCCAGTATGTGATAAACTTCATCAAGAGGTAATATATTAAGACTATAATAAGGTATAATCATCAAGTGGCAATTATTTAGGACTATAACGAGGTATAATAGTTGCCTTACCAAAATAGGTTATCGACAACCTAGAGTTATTGGCCATCACTACCATGCAACTTCCTTTGTACTCGATCATATTTTGCAACTTGTCTTAATCACCACTCATGTGATTCGAACATTCTAAATCGATGGTCCAATCATTCTCATAGTCAATCTACAGTGTAGTTGTCACTGCAACGCGAGTTCTTCCTCTTCCATTGCAAATGATACTTCAACATCCCACTTATCATCACTTTGATTTTTCGTCTTAGAGATCACTGCATTATATTCTATGGACTTTTTTTCTTAGACCAATAATTTTTAGCTATGTGGCCCCCTTTTTGCCAAAATTGTAATAATTGCCATCAAATTTCTTCTTTTGCTCGGATTGAACACTTTTATCATAGTTCTTCTAAGCTTCCTTTGATTGCGAGCTCCCTTGATGACTACTTAATCTATCATCGTTTCTTCTTTATCTTTTTCCAATATTTTGCTTGGATTTATCCTTGCTCTTACTATTAAAGAGTGCTTTCTCCTAACTTTTTAGTGAGACTCTACCTATCTTCTTTGTCGAAGCTTCTTAGTCTGCAAGTAGATTTTCTAGATCTACAAGCAATGGTTGAGTTGGCCGAACTTGTATTGCGGCAACAAAGCTTCTGTACTCCAGTCTCAACCCATGAATGATTATTCTTCTCATTTTGGGTTCTTCAGTGTGGGTAGTAGGATCAAGTCTAAAAATTTCATGGCATAAAGATGTTACCTTTGTAAAATATTGATTGATCGTCAGGTTTTCCTGTTTGATAGCTAGCAACTATTTTCAAAGACTTGTAATCTCGTATCATTTTTCCGTGAGAAAAGTACTTTAAACATATCCCAAGCTTCCTTTGGTGTTTTTTGCTCTCTTTAGTGCTCTAGTGTTTCTTCCTCTATCGTGGTGTTCATAGCAAACGAAGCCTCACCTGCTTTAATTTTCCATTTGTGCAAGTTTTCGTTGGTGTCTTCTGTCCGTTGCTATGTAGCTTTATTGTCATCGATGACCTCCCAAAAATTTTTGCCCTTGCATGCAAGACATGTCGCCTATGTGTTGTTGTTTTGGTTGTTAAGTTTCTTGATTCCTCCAATTACTTGAATATCAGTCATCATGTTGGCAAGATTTTGGCAACACCAAAAAAGATTTATCCTAGCAATGAACTTGTAGAGTTCCAAACTACTTAGTGACACAATTAAATTTACTAGGTTTGAGCTAACCTTAGTAATAATCTTAGAAAATCTTTTCTGATGTGAAAGACCAATCAAACTTGTATCTATTGAACATTCTTAGAATTTCAAGAGAGCTTACAACTTGCTTGCAATAACACATGCAAATAGAAAATAATTTCTAATAAATATTTATAATGCTATTTCACCAAGGCCACCACAAAATCATATCTGTAAGAAGTACATAAACAACTAGTTTTATAATCTAGCACTTGACAAATAAAACAAAGAGCCAAACACCTTTTATTTACTACAAGACAAAAACACTCAATTCCTCATACTTCTTATTCTCTACTTCTCTACTGGACTACACAAAGCACTCTAAATTATACTAGACTTATTGCCCTTGTACTGCTATGCTCAAATCCAAAGGAGGTGGCATGTAATTTATGCTAGAGGTTGGTATATAGAAAAATCATTTTCATCTTCGTGGAGTTAAAACTCTACTATTCACAAAACCGTAGAACCTAGTCTAATATATAATATACTTTTTGCACTATGTTTTATTATTTTATTGGTAACGAGGTTATAACGCAACGCAGGTTAAATAGGATTGTTTGGGAAAATAATGGTCACATGCAGCAAACCTTCTTTAACAAAGAACCGTACATGTGTGCTTGCAAAAAAGTGAGCAATGATGCTTGAATTGGACCAAAAGCAGGTATTGTTCAACAAAAATTATCTTGTCTTTTTTCTGTGGCTACAAATTAATCACTAACATAAAACCACTATCCGAAAACGACCAAAAAAAAAAAAAATTTCTAGATAGCTGAAAAATTTGAAAAGAAAAACAAAGTCTATACCTGATCTAGTGATCAAAACCTCAAGCTCAAACTGTTTCACTAATTTCCATCACTAATGTCAGGAGCTAGTAGAGGAAGGTAATTGACACTTTTGTTACACTGTTCCTGGTTTGCTGTTGTTGGTTCTTTTGGTGAATTATTTTTTTATGGGTTCAGATGTATTGTTGTGACGGGCAAACAAAGGGGTCGGCTTTGAGATTGTTAGACAGTTGGCGTCAAATGATGTTACTGTGATCTTAACTGATAAAGTCATTTTTCATCAGCTAGACGTCACTGATCCTATAAGCATTTCTTCTTTTGAAGATTTCGTCAAGACCCGGTTTGAGAAACTTGATATCTTGGTAATATACAGTCCTATTTCTAGAAAAATTTTATGCCAAATATAGACTCTGAGATTGTAGGTTAATGAACTTAAAACGTATCTTTTGTTTCTTTTTCTTATTAAGACAAGCTTGCAGAATTCTATCATTTGAGAAATTCTATGTCCTGTTCCCAGGTTGGATACATAGTTGAGCCCTGTGTCGACCGGCCCTTGTATAGTCCTGTCGAGCAGATGGTTAGGGCTGACTTGGTGTCGTTCATTAATGCTATAAATGACCCATTTGATTCAGTATCCATCCATTTTTGACCCGATTGGATAATTACTTATTTTATTTGACTCAAAAATCTTTCTTAAAACTTTAGTTTTAATTCACATAAAATTTTCTGATTAATACAGTCATATACATATAATTGTATATCAAATTAAACATATACAAATAATTCAATATGTTTATCTTGAAGTAATTCATAGAATTAATTCAATCAATAAACTAACATGAATTATTAAAATCCAGTCGACTAAATTTTAGCCAACTAACATGAATTATTAAAATCCAGTCGACCAAATTTTAGCCTTAGTTAACATTAAGTTACAATTTTGCAGGAAAAATAAGTCGTATCATTACAAGAAAATACATGAACAAACAAAGGGGACCCGATGGACATGTATAAATCAAGCATTTATAATTATAAAATAACGGCCCTAACATGTATATTTTTACAATTATCAACTCTAAAGATATTTTACTAAAAGCTTAGAGCACCACTCTTAAACTATATAAATTATGAAACTCCAATAAGTCATCCTTCCATGATATATCATCGTTGGCAACATCTCCTTAGAATATCTATAATCGATTTAATGATAAATTCCCTTTTACCTTCCTTATTACATTTATCTTATGTTCTATTATCCCACTATCGGAATACTTATTATTCATAACCAATATAAATAGTATACTATTTGGTTACACATATGTGTCCAAATGGTTGAGCGTTCTAATTTTTCAATTACAGAATAATGCCTATAACAAAATATCATTAACTCTACAAAAAAAAAAAAAAAAAAGAATTCCATATCATGAAAAACTGGTCTATGCCATTCAAGAGTCATGTCGTCAACATAACGATATGCATGCCTTTATTTAATTTAGGATGTCACCATTTGGTACATCTAAAGATGCAAGTTAAGAATACGGACTCATTAATTCATTTCAGGATTAAGATGTAACATATATGATTGTCTAAAATGAATTGATTTCTTTAAATGAAATTATTAACTAAATCAATTCCTTTTTAGTCTTAATCCAATATATCATCACTAATGACAATACACCATTATCATGACCAAGACAAGTCATCTCCTCTTGGAGATGTAAACAACATAACAATCTTAATATGGATAAAGCACCTAACTTTATTCCCTTAATAGCGGATCTTTTATATTTAGACTATCACCTTAAGATTTATGTCTTCTGTATAATTTGTCCATTATATGCACAATCTCAAAGGTTTAACATGATAGTCTCAAACATTTTTACTTATCATATATTTAACATAAATGAACATATACAAGACATAAATAATAATTTTTTTATTGATTAAATGTCTTAAAAATAATTACATCATCTAATTCTTATGGCATCTAGTCTAATAGAACAGCCAGTGCGGGGTTGACGAGGGTGGCATGCCTGATCCACCATTTACTAATGCAATCATATGGGCTCATATGCCAAACAAGTTCAAGGTACCACAAATCAAAGCATATTATGGGACAACAGACGCAGATGAAGACCTAGAACTCTATAAGGGCCACATGATGTTACATAATGCCAACGACACAACAATGTGCAAGGCATTCTTGCTGACTTTGACCAAATCTGCTGAGCTATGGTTCAAGCATTTGACCCGGGCACTATGAGCTTCTTTCGGCAGATTTCTGATGTGTTTTCGATAGCTTTCGCCCCATCTAGGTTAAGAAAGAAGGAGGTCATTCACCTTTATGCTATGAAGCATGGGGATGGAGACGTGAGCAACTATATCAACTGCTTCAACCAAGCAGCTTTGGAGGTGAGGTACGTCGAAGATGACACCCTTAAGCATGCCTTCCATGAAGGGCTATGAGAGAAGGGCCTGCTCTAGTTGCTCGCTCTAGAATAGCCAAGCACCTTCTCCTAGATGCTCATATAAACCCAGAAACATGCAAACGCTACAGACTACATGAAGAACTGTCGGGATGGAGAAGATAGTATTAAGAAAAGAAAGAAGAGGAAGAATTCGTTCTACTAAAGTGAGGCTGACGAGAGCAAGAACCAAAAACTGGCAAGTCAAAGGTTTCAACTAGGAAGTTCCAAAGTTACATGCCTCTGGTCGCCACTATCGATGAGGTATTAAACTAGGTGAGCAACTACAATCTATTGGTAGACCCGCCTCCACTCAAAGGGAACTGAGCAAAACAAGATTAGAGTAAATACTGCAACTTTCATAAAGACATCGACCACAATACATGAGATTGTATTGAGTTGAAAGACCAAATTGAGAAGCTAGTCCGAGATGGATATCTTAGGGAGTTCATTGAATGAGTTCTCACCCCAGCAACAATACAAAGAGAAATGACCAACTGGCCAGGGAAGGCCAGTTAAGAATAGTAAATGTCGATGGTATGAACAACCTGGACTCACCGAACATTGTGTATACGATTTTCAATGGGCCAGTTTTTGAGGATACTATTAGTGGTCAACAGGCCTATGCTTAGGAAGCTCACTTGATCGAGAGGGGAGTCCTGATGAACATGTCCAAGCATATCAACAAGATACACTAGCAGGAAGACAATGCTATCACCTTTACCAAGGATGATGCAAACAGGCTTATTCACCTACACAATGACACCTTGATGTTTGAGCTCTAGATTGTGAACAACATAGTCCGACAGGTACTAATTGACAATGCCAGCTCTGTAGACATCTTGTTCAAGTAAGCCTTTGATAAGTTGAAGATTAGCAACACAGTGCTTGTCCCTGTACAAACCCCCCTGTATGGCTTCATGAGAGAGTGTGTTTGAGTAGTGGGCAAGATCTATGTGCCAGTCACCTTTGGCGAGAATCGTGTTCAGGCTACACAGCTGGTCAAATTCCTAGTGGATGACAAGCCATCCCAACACAACATCATCATCGGGAGCTGACCTAAATGCCATAAAAACCATAGTCTCCACCTACCATTTGGCCATGAAGTTCCCCACGAGAATGTAGTTAAAGTGAAAAGGTCAAAGTAAAAGAACTCCAAAGATTATTATGATAAGGTCGTGAAGGAGGCAACAACCTAGTAGATAAACGTCTTAGCCATTTACAAAGGGGACGAGATCGAGTTTCTTGCCGAGGAGGGAGCAAAAATGTTGTCCAACATGGACCCACAGCTCCTTGGTAGAATGTGACATTTAATAGCATCTAGGTCCCTTTGTAAGATATTTTAATCTCTCTGATGCTAAAATCGTACTAGGATGGTTTGTATCCAATGAAAAAAAGGTATATATACATAAAAATATTTATTTACATATTACATATATAGAATTATATATCTAAACAACATAAAAGATGTGGAACAAATTCAACATAATAAATATTACAATTTTATCCTGTAACCATGAAGGAAATGTCTCTGAATGTATCTTTTGCAACATATTACTATCTCTAACCAAATGCCTTTTTTTTTTTAAAGTTCATCCATGTGCAATCTATATTAAAAATGAAAATAACAGGATAATCATGTACATGATTAAAAATAATTATTGATAACTTAAAAATAAACAATAGAATGTCATCATTTATTGAAGACAGGCCTCAACTTCTACAACGTTAAACAATACATATCAATGAACAATCTTCAACATTTCATTGTTCATTACTTTTAGGCACCCTTTGGAATTAGGACATCCTTCTAATATAGCCTCATCTTCAGATTCTTCATTTCGAGAGTGTTTATCAGCTACAATAATATTTTGTTTCATGTATCCAATACAAAATCTCACACACTCATTGACAAGATAGCATTTTGGTAAACATCCTTCTGATCATCTATGATTCCTCACATAACCCTTAAGTACCTTCATAAACTTGATTAAAAAATGCACACATTTATTAATTTAGAAAAAATTAACAAAATAATTCATAAAATGGCATATAAAAAGTCACAATATCTCTAAAAAAGGTACATCTATCGATATTGTACCAGTCCACACATTTGAACTTCTCGTCCTAGATGAATTGTCAAATGAGTCATGATATCAAAGAAACTAGGAGGAAAGTATTTCTCTAAAATGCACAATGTTTCAACAATTTCATCCTCTAATTTCTCAATTTTATTTTTATCAACCATACGTTGATAGATTTTGTTGAAAAATGAGCACAATCGGAAGATTGTATTTCGTACTCTATTTGAGAGAAGTCCTCTAATAGCCGCTGGTTGCAATTGTTGTATAAGAATTTGACAATCATGAGATTTAAGACCTATATGCTTGTGTTCTTCAAAATTTATGCATTTTCTAATGTTTAAGCCATAACAATCAGGTCAAATCAAACAACCTTTCACCAAACATTTGTTTCTTGATCTTCGACAACGAATGGGGTGCTACTAAAAGGTAAAATCTATTATCTTTTTCTTATAGATGTAATTTTTTTTCTTATACCCATGTGCTCTAAATCTCTATAAGATTCAAGTCCATCTTTTGATTTTCCACTTATATGTAATAGAGTTCCAATGAGGCTGTCGCAAATATTTTTCTCAATATGCATGACATCTAAGTTATGACGTAAATCCAACTCCTATAGTCCAACAAAAAGAAAAATATCATAACTTCCATACAAGCTGAAAAACAATAAATTATTGATTGATTCTATTAAATAGCAGCTAAAAAGAATTCACCTCTCAATAAAATAGGTTAAAAAACAACGATTTTTGTTTCCACATTTTCATTGGACCAACTTGCTTTGTTTTGCTTGTATCGTTTCTTTTCAACCTCTTTTTGCTCTTCTTCTTCTTTTGGTCCTACAACCTCTTTTTTCTTCTATTTGGGTTTTTTCCCCAGTCGTTGACTACCTTCTTTAGTGTCAATGAAATTACTTGACCACTTAAAGATTTTGGAGGTTGATGTGTTTCTTTGGTTCCTTCAAACCATATAGTATCATTATGCCATTTGTGGTGTAGGGGTAGGTATCATTTGTGACCCCTGTAAACTATTTTCTACTATGCAGTAAATATGTTGAGCTAATATTAGATCCATATGGAGAACAAGCAAATCCACCCTTTGTAGTATATCCTGCCAGATTATCATATGCCAAAAAATCATTTATTGTCCACATCAGAATAGCTCTCATATTGAATCTTTCGTTACTCAACCCATCAAACATCTCCAATCCAGTATCCCAACACTCCTTAAAATCATCAATAAGTGCCTACAAATATATGTCTATATCATTTCTAGGTTGATCTGGCCCTAGAATAAGTAAGGTTAACATCAAATGTTCATGAGACATACAAAGATCTGGTGGCAAATTGTATATAGTTACAACCACTAGCCAACAACTATATTTAGAGCTGAGATTCTAACATGGATTGAACCTATTTGTTGTAAGTCCAAGACTAAGATTTCTTGGTTTATAAGTAAAATCTGGCCATTTCTTATTGATGGTGTCCCATGCAAACGAATCAACGGAATGTTGCATTTTTTCATCTTGACTAATGTGAGTATAATGCCACCTCAATTGCTCTGCCTTTTGTGGTGAATGGAACATTCTTTGAAATCTTGGTTTTATTGGACAGTAACGCAAAACCTTTGTAGGAACCCCTTTTTTCTAGATCTTTAGTATGAGAATTAATTTGACAATGTGAAGCTTCACATTTAGGGTATTTTTCCAAATGCTCGAATTCCTTTTTGAACAAACAACAATCATTTATACAAGCGTCTATTTTCTCATACCTAAATTAAACTCCTTTAAAAACTTTTTAACCATGTATAATGAATCTGGAGGACTATTATCATCTAGTAATATATCTTGGAAAAGTTCAAGCATCTCATTAAAGGCCTTGTCTTGTTGAAAAATAGTACGCAGTGGAAGTTTAAAAATTTTGACACCAAAGTATTTTCCAAAACACCAGTTTGACATGCTATATGCATAAACTAACTAGATCTTACTAACCTTTTATGCTGAAGAGCTCTTGCAATCTGTGAAGAGAAGGGCGTTCCAAAAGAGCCTCAACCAACTGGTCTTCTTTGCTATTCTCTATCCACTATCAGAGTATGTGTGGGCTCGTATAGCTTTTCCCAGTGACTCTTCTTCCAACCAATTGAGAAACACCCAAAACTACTGTTTGTGATTCATGAACAATAGCTTTTTAGGGAAGTTTCAAAGACTCACAGAATAGAGCGCTCACTCTTGATCTCTTAACTGATCTAAATAATTGTGAAGTCTCACTCCCTATTTATAGATGTTGGACCTAGAGGTTAGTCCTTATCAATAAGGCTTCAAAAATTTGAATATGGATTAATATCTGATAAAATCATGTAAAAACACATGATCAGATTATTGTTTGGCCGACAAGCTGATATGGCAGTTTGGCATGCCAAACTCACTTTATCAATAGGCCAAACTTGAAGATTGGCCTACCGAACTTACGATGAAAGATTCCTGTGAATCTTTTTTTTCAACTCGAGATTCTTTAGATAAAGCTCAATTTTAATTCCAATAACCCAATAAAGAAATTATCTAATTAAAACAACCATATCTAGATAATCTATAGGAAAATTAATATTCCTGAGACAGAATTATTAATCCAAATAAATTACACTTTATGTCCCAATCTAGTACATCATCACTTATGACAATGCATTAATGTTTCTATTCACCGAGTCTACCTCCGATGGCTAAGATAAACTATTTCTCATTAGGGATATAGACAACATAACAATCTTTGCATGAATAAAGTGCCCAACTTATTCCCTCAATTACAGATATTATAATTTAGACCGTCACCTTTAAAATCGTGTCTTTTGTATAATCTGTCTATCATATGCCTGATTCTAAAGGTTTTGACTGATAGTCTTAGACTTTTATTTGCTTATCATACATTCAACAAATATGAATGTAAAAAGGACAACAATTTGGTATATAAATAATAATATACTCTTTATTGATAAAAATGTCTCCAAAAATATATTACATTTTTACTCCTTAAGGCATACATGTCTAACAATCTCCCACTTCAACTAAGTGTGTAAATATGACAAATCCCGCATCCCCATAGCTTCCACATACCTCTCAAAAACTCTCACAGTTAGTGTCTTCATGAATGGATTAGTTAAATTATCCTCGGATGCGATTTTGCATACAGCAATATGCCCGCCCTCAACGAAGTCCTTATCACATGATACTTCTAATCAATATGCTTATTCTTCTTGTGAAATCTCAGTTCCTTAGCATTAGCTATCACTGCACTGCTATCACAATACAACAATACCGTCTTATCCATACCAGGAACTACCTCAAGATCCTCAAGGAACTTGCAAAGCTACACTGCTTTTTTCGAAGCATCACTAGCTGCCACATACTCAGCCTCCATCATTGAATCCGAAATGCAATCTTGCTTGATGCTTTTCCAAACAATGGCACCGCCGCCCAGAGTCAACACAAAAAACAAAGTCGATCTGCTTGAATCCAGACCAAATTGGAAATTCGATTCAGTGTATCCTAGAGGTGTTAAATCCTCACCAGAATATAGTAACATATACCTTCGAGTCCTTCTTAGGTACGTGAAAATATGCTTGATCGCAATCCAATGGTTTGGTCCTAGATCCAACTGAAATCGATTTACTTTCTCGATCACGTAACTAATATCCGATTATGTGTAAAGCATGGCATACATCAGACTACCAACTGCCGAAGCATCAGGCACCTTTTTCATGTATTCTCTTTCTTCATCAAATTTTGGTGAGTTTTTCGTAGAAAGAGTAATTACAGCCTAAGTGGTTGCCCACCTTTCTTAGAATCCTGCGTTGCATACCTCTTAAGAATTTTATCTATGTAGCTAGCTTGGGAGAAAGCTATCATTTTGTTCTTCTGTCCTAAAAAATCTGGATATGAAGAACAGAATTAGCTTAAACTGCTTGGTCAACGATAATTTGACCTATCACAATGCTCCAATGTTATTGCTAATTAATAAAATGTCATCTATATAGAGCAGTTGAAAAACCACATTCCCATCCTTAATGTATTTGTAAACACCTAGTTCGTCCACATTTTGTGCGAACCCATAAGTCTTAATCACTTGATCAAATCTTATGTTCCAAGAACGGGAAGCCTGCTTAAGTCCATAAATTAACTTTAGCAGCTTACAAAGTTTACCCTCCTAACCTTTGACCTTGAACCCGTTTGGCTGCACATATAAATGAACTCATCTTGATAATAATTTAAAAAGGCCGTCTTGACATCTATTTGCTAAATCTTATAGTTGAAAGCGGCAGCTATGGACAAGAGAATGCAGATGGACTAAAGCATGACTACTAGTGAAAAGGTTTTCTTGTAATCGATTCCTTCTTTTTACGTGTATCCCTTAGCTACAAGTTTAGCGTTATAGGTTTAGACTTTTCTATTCACCCCCTTCTTTCTCTTATAGATCCACTTACACCCTATATGTTTAGCCCCTTTGGGAAGATCTACAAGTTCCTAAACCTGATTAGTCTCCATGGGCTTCATCTCTGTGTTATGGCCTCTGTCCAGAGAACAACAACATCCATAGCTTCTTCTAAGTATAAAGATCCTTATCATGTTGAACCGGTTCAGCCAAAAAGGCTTCACCATTGAACATATACCTCTCGGGTTAACTCTTGATTCTCCAACTATGTTGAAGTCCATTAGGTTGTTTTTGGTTGGTTTTTCTACACTGATTGGAACAGTTTTAGTCAGAACGCTTGGAATGAGTGAATCATTTGCCAACTCCTCAAGCACCACTTTGCTTTGAGGCTTAAAGTCATCCATGTAACTTTCCTTTAGGTTGTAGAAATAACCCGCTTTAGTCCCTTTTGGATATCCTACAAACACAAAAACTTCTAAGCGTGCTTCTAGCTTATTTACTTCCTTAAAGAAGTCATGAGCCAGACATCCCAATATGCGAATATGGTTTAAGGATTTTTTTTCCCCATCTACAGCTCGTTTGGAGTTTTAGGAATTGATTTTGAAGGCACATTGTTCAAAAGATAGCATGCGGTTTGTAGTGCATATCCCCAAAAGGATAAAGGCAACGACGAATAACTCAACATAGACCTAACCATGTCCAACAAAGTCCTATTTCTTTTCTCAGCCACACCATTCTGCTGCAGGATTCTCCACGCAATTAAATGGGGTAAAATCCCATTCTCTAATAAGTGTCCCAAGAACTCATCAGAAAGGTATTTTCGACCTCGATCAGATCGAAGTGCCTTTATTGATCTACTCAATTACTTTTACACTTCAGCCCAAAACTCTCAAAACTTGTCATAAGGTTCGCTTTTGTGGTGCATTAGGTACATATATCCATACCTTGAGTAATCATCAATAAAAGTGACAAAATACTCATACCCTTCTCATGTTCAAATGTTTATAGGTCTATAAATATTGATATGCACAAGTTCTAGAACCCCTTCTATCCTATTGCATTTAGACCCAAATGGTCTTTTAGTCATTTTACCCTCTAAATAAGATTCACATTGTGGTATAGATTCCACCTTTAAGTGACTTAAAGGTCCATCCTTTACCAACCTTTGAAACCTATTCAGGTTAATATGACCTAGTCGTAAACGCCAAAGATAAGTCTTATTTGAGTGAGAAGTTTTAACTCTTTTAGAGTTATTATCATTAACCACAGTGTTCAGTAGTAAGTCTATCTTAGTTTTGATAAAATATAGATTATTTTGTATCCATAAATTACAGATAAAAGATTTGTTTTTACGAATCACGAGTTTATTATTAAAAGAAACTACATAAGAGTCTTTAAATAAACAAGCTACAGAAATTAAATTCCTCTTTAGTTTAGGAGCATAAAAACAATCTCACAAAATTAAACTCCTATAATTATCAAAGTAAAGAGGAACGTCTCCCACTACTTCAGCCAACACTAAGGATCCATCACTAATCCAATGCGTGAAGTCTTCATGTAGCAGACTTCTCATTTCTTTGAACCCCTATAGAGAAACACAAACATGATTAGTTGCTCCAGAATCTATGATCCAAGTGTCATTGAATTCCTCAAACAAACAAGTTTCAATAACCAGAAGATCACACCTACCTCTTTGGGAAAGGAAGTCTTTGCAATTTTTCTTTATGTGCCCGACCTTCCTGCAAAAAAAGCACTTGAGCTTCTTTAGATTCTTCTTTTTCTTCTTCTTGTTCTTGCCGTTTGTAAGAATAGAAGACTTTTTGTTCTTAGCCCATTGCTTCTTTCCATTCCCAGGGTTAGGATTGAAACCAGAGGCAGCTACCAAGTTGGCCTCTCCACCAACAAAAGTTTCCCTAATTAGATTTCTGAACTCCTATAACTGCTTCATCACTCCGTCAAGGTCATATCCCATCTATTGCTAAAATTAAATAAAGCTCTAAATGGGATAAACTCCTTAGATAGAGTCTCAAAGATCATAGTCATCTATGTTTCAACATCAATGTTAGCTCTATTGGTTTGAGCCTCAACGAAGTAACCTATGACCAACATCATATACTCCTTTATAGACGTCCTCGGTCTTTGTTTACAGTTTAGAAGTTTTTGAAGCGCCCTTTATCGCTTTGTTAGGGTCTAGCCTCCAAAAATGTCTTCAAGATTATCCAAGATCTACTTCGCACTCTCATAATCTTCATATTGAGCCTGAAGCATGAAATTCATGCTGTCCATAACATAACAGCGGGCCTGATCATTAGCATCTTTCCAATGATCATACTTTTGGATTTGCTCATTATTGGAATCTCCTATAGGCTCGAGAGGACACGGAGTTGTCAGTACAAATTTCAATTTCTCAAAGGATAGGACGATATTTAGGTTCTTTTTCCAATCATTAAAATTCTCACCGGTTAATTGGTTTTTGTCAAGTATGGACGATAAAGCATTTTTAGACATTTTTAATCTACAATAAAGAATCATATACCAAACATAAGCAAACATACCATAATAATTTAGTAAGATAACATAATCATGTAAAACATAAAATGTGTTTATGTGTCAAAACCTTGAAAATATCAATCTTACAATGATAATTCTCAACTTAGAATTTGACAAGCCACCTAGGGAAAACTTGCCAAACTCAATTAGGAACACGGATCCTCTCCTAATTAATATTTGCCATCTAGGACCTGTATGATCTAACATATATTAATAATTGTTTCTTTGGCGATTAATTTTATTAACAGAGCTCATAGAGGAGGTTAATAATAAAATCAATATCAGTGTATAACCATTGTTTCAATATTTTATCTATGATTTATAATTATCACCTAGGGGTATGTAATGATAAATCATGCTAAAATAGCTTATCTTTTTGGAGATCCAATTTAGTACATAATGAAGTTCTTTCATAGGGGTTGGAACCACTATGTGCTACCTATGGACCAATGATGGAAGCCGTAGGTCATTTCTTCGAAAACCTTCTCCCAATCAATGTTTTGAAATTAAGGTTTTATTTTAAAAACATGTATGAACAATTTTTAATGAGCAGCACTCCCTATTCAATATGACATATTATCAACATTCATGGCAAATAATTTTATAATGTAGACAAGTAAGGCAATCATGCAAAGCCACAAGCAAAATAATAATAAAGAGCTGTAATTTTATGGTCTCACCCTAGAGAAAAGAAATTAAAGATTACAATTGATCAATTGAAACATATTATCAATTCTTCATCTTTCAATCTTCAAATTGTATCCTTCTTCATGTATTATTCATCTTTAAGTCTTCAATCCCACATGGATCAAATACTCCATATTTCCAATCATACCCAAATTTAATGTTTCTCAAAATTGTCTTAAAAATAAAATTAAAACTGCATTGAAAAATGCACCTTTTTAAAAATTCATAGCTCTCTGTCGGCATGCCAATCTGTATAATCAACCTGCTGGTCATGACCCTTCAACCTACCAAACCTCACAGTTCGGCCTGTCGGTCATGACAGATCGGCCTACCAAACTTGAAAGTTTGGCCCACCGCCAGAGCTACCAAAATTCTACCCCACGGATGACCTATCGAACCTAAGGTCTAGCCTACTAGTCTGCACCATCAGCCTACTGAACTTAAGGAGCTTACCGACTAAGTTGAATTCACATTTTCCAAAAATTATAGTTTTATGTAGTTTTTCAATCTTATTTTTGACAATTCAAAAACATAAAATTAGAGACTCAAAAAATACCTATGGAATGCAATCATCCATTTTTTAGATCCATCTTTTAGACTTGTCTTCTCCAAATGATTATTTAATTACAAAATTTTTACAAATTTAAAATTAAATAATAATTCCTAGAAGATAATGATAAACCGCCATCTAATTATATATAAAACCTAGATACATATTCTAACATCTAAGGAACCATAACTAGCACAAATTAATTAATTAATTAATAATTAAATAATAATTTAATCAACCATAATTAATAAACATTCACCATATAATTCCATGACAACATAAATATATAGAAACCCTATAGTGCCAACTCTCTAAAAATTAAATTCAAGCATAGGAGAGATCAAGATCACATAATTTATAGATATAGCATGATCACAAACTTATAAATTTATGTAAAAACTATGGCTCTAATATCAACTATTGGAAAAATAATATGCAACAAAAATTTAAAAATTTTCATACCAGAGTATTTTCAAAACACAAGTTTAACATGCTATATGCATAAACTAACTAGATCTTACTAACATTTTATGCTAAAAAGCTCCTGCAATCTGTGAAGAGAATGACGTTCTAAAAGAACCTCAACCAACTGGTCTTCTTTGTTATTCTCTATCCAAGATTGGAGTATGTGTGGGCACACCTCGTACAGCTTTTTTGGGTGACTCTCCTTTCAACTATTGAGAAATGCCCAAAACTACCGTTCGTGATTTGTGAACAATAGCTTTTCAGGGGAGTTTTAAAGACTCACAGAATAGAGTGGTCACTCTTGATCTCTCAACTGATTTAAATAATTATGAAGTATCACTCCTTATTTATAGAGGTTGGACCCAAGTGTTAGTCCTTATCAGGTAAGGCTTCAAAAATTTGAATCTAGATCAATATCTAATAAATCATGTAAAAGCGTGTGAATAGATTATCGTTCTGTCAGTAGGCTGATCTGCCAGTTTGGCCTATCAAACTTACTCCATCGGCAGGCTGAACTTGAAGATCGGCTTGCCAAACTTACGATAAATAATCCTTGCGAATCTTTTATTTTTCACCCGAGATTCTTTGGATAAAGCTCAATATTAATTCAAATAGCCCAATAAAGAATTATCTGATTAAAACAACCATATCTAGATAATCTTTAG
Source organism: Artocarpus hirsutus (assembly GCA_946598075.1). Classification (NCBI taxonomy): domain Eukaryota; kingdom Viridiplantae; phylum Streptophyta; class Magnoliopsida; order Rosales; family Moraceae; genus Artocarpus; species Artocarpus hirsutus. The sequence goes on from CAMOHE010031384.1 coordinate 24,948, forward strand.
GGAAATAAATATTTTCAATAATTCAACAAGTTTATCTTGAATGTATTTTTTACAAAATTAATTCACCGATAAACAGACATGAATTATCTGATTCTACCAAATTTCAGCCAATCTAATAACTTAACATAAGTCACTAATTTATTGGAAAAACATGCCACATTGTTATAAGATTTTTTATGAGCTAGCAAAGGGGACCTGATGGGCCTATATAGTTCAAGCTCCTGATAATTATGAAGCTCAATATCCTAGATATATATATCATAATTATCAACTCTAACACTACTCTACTAAAATCTTAGAGCTACACTCTTGAACTATATAGAATTACGGAGCCCAAATAGCTAAGTATCTATGACATATCATAATGTATCATGTCCCTATAAGATATCCATAATCAGCTTAAGGATAAATTCTATCTTACCTTCTCGATTATTTTTCTCTTACCTTCCATTATCTCACCATCAGAAAACTTACCATCCAATGATAGCATATCATTCAGTTACATCTATGTATCCAAATGGTTGAGTGCTCTAGTCTTTCAATTACAGAATAACGCATATAAGTGGATATCATCGACTCCTAAAGAGAAGCTATGGATTCCGTATCTATGAATAATTAGTCTATGCTATCTAGAGTTATGTCTTCAACATACTAGTTTGCGTACCAACATGAATTGTGGATGTCACCCTTTAATATATCAAAAGGCATAAGTCAAGACAATAGGCCCACTATTCATCTCATGATTAAGATACAACACATATGATTGTCTAAAGTGAATTGATTTGCTGAGACATACTTATTACTCCAAATCAATTACACTTTATGTCCAAATCTAATACATCATCACCTATGACAATGCATCAATATTTCTATTCATTGCGTCCACCTCAGATGGCCAAGACAAACAATCTCCCATTAGGGATATAGACAACATAACAATCTTTGCATGAATAAAGCACCCAACTTTATTCCTTCAATTACCAATCTTATAATTTAGACCGTCACATTTAGAATCATGTCTTCTACATAATATATCCATCATATGCCTGATTCTAAAGGTTTAGACCAACAGTCTCAGACTTTTGTTTGCTTATCATACATTCAACAAATATGAACATAAAGACGACAACAGTTTGATATATGAATAATAAATAAACTCTTTATTGATAAAAATGTCTCCAAAAACATATTACATTTTTACTCCTTAGGGCATACATATCTAACATGTCTATCATACAATTTGTAGCCTTATGATTATACAGAGAAATTGTTGCTGATAACATTGTATATTTTGTGCAGTTCGGATACAAAGGAGCTTCAGCCTTGGTAAAATTTTCAACAAAATCCTCATGTTCATTTACTTTGTTAGTATACTCCGAACAACTATCATTAACAACAAATGTGTCTTGAAACATTCTATATGCATATGACATTTAATTGCTTTCATTTTGGTCGTCAAAACTTGATATTTCCCCACGAAAACCCAAATCTTGAGCAATGAATTAAAACCATTGGCAACCAAGCGCTCAAAAAAGATCATCCTTATTTTTTAAAGAAAGATTCTTGCACTTAGCACAAGGACATATAATCATATCTGGATTTCTTACAGGTTTCTTAGAATTTTTAATGAAGTCTCTCACTCTTTTTTCATACTCTCTACTATATCTACAAATAAAATAATCAATATATTATGCTTAATTTTTGCAAACAATATTTTATAATGACAATAATACAAAAGCTTTAAAAACTACCCTGGAGGTTTTGTCCATGATTTGTCCGTCTCGTAAATTAGAAGAGGTATCAAAATCCTCAATCCTTTGTTATTGCAATTCAAAAAAGACCTAAAAACACTATTTCTAAACAAATAACAATTTATGCTCTTAGAAGAAGAAAAAAATAATAAAACAATGGGATACTTAAAAAATGACTTTTGCATCTTTAATTGATTTAGAGACATTTTTCAGTATTTTATTAAGTTCAATACAAGAAGTAGATTAACAATTGAGATTTTTTTGGTATTTTAGTTTGTTGACATTAAAAAAAAAGTTAACAAAGTTTGGGTGACTGAGCATTAATGTAAATAATATTAATTAAACAGACGGCTTCATAATTTAGACAAAATGTAGTGGTTGTCGTTGTAGTTCTACCAATAAACTTCGAATAAGCCTTGATCAAGTTTTTATTCTTCTTTAAAATAATAGTCAAAATAACAAACTCCAAGAGTATTAGTTCAATAAAGTATGCAATTTCATTACAAGGAGTCTAACAAGATTCATGCTAGTTCTTTTGAAATATTATGTGCTAGGGAATTCTAGAGGGGAGCAAAATCTTATCTTTTTTTTTTTTTAAAGAAAATTATTGGACTATAGTGAAAATCTTTTTTTTGAAAAATAAAAAAAAGAATTGCTTTTAACTTTGTGCTTCTTGTGGGGATGCAATATAAAAAAAAAGGAAACAAAAAAACAAAAAAGAACCATTCACAGCAACGTCTTTTTGTAATACTTGAAAGAAAAAGAAAAAAAAAAAAAAAACCCATTTACTAAGCCTTGCACTCAAACGAATAGAATGTAAAAAAAAATTCTTTGGATCAGTCAATGAGCACAGAAAGGTAGAGTATAAATTTTCATTATTAGAAGCCAACCTATAATCCAAAGCCAGTCAATTGTTTGTAGGGGCATCAAGTTCGTTAAAATCCCTGGGAAAATAACAAACAGCAACCAATTTTTGAGCAATTTGCTAGATCAACAAGATGATCATTACTCAACAGCATTTTTTTCAAAATTAGAAAAAAATTCAAGAAATTTACCTAAAAATGCAAATTATGAAGATCAAAGTATAAACAAAACTAATGTTGACATACCTGAATTTAAAGGCCTTAGTGTGAGGACATAATAGAGGTGGTTATGATAACATATATAAAGAAGAGAAACTTTGGCGGGTATTAAAAAGGTGAGTTTTGGTGGGTATATATGGAATACTTTTATCTCTGTAACAAAAGAAGAAAACAATACGCGGGAGAAAATCTTGGGATGAGAATGATGAGGAGGTGGATGGTGTGTGAAAAAATTTAAAAAAACCTCTAATTGCATTGGCCCTAATCACATTGGCCATCTCTGTTATCTTTGCTTCCCTTTTTGAAATAAAACTTGTTTTCTTTTTCTCTTATGAAAATGTGGACAGTAGATACTATTATTTTTAACTTAGTGATGGTATTAACAAAAACAATATTCACTTGCTTTTTTCTCATTGAAAAACGTATGAGTGGGATATAATATGATTTTTAACTTAGTAATGATCTTAATAAAAACATACATAATATGATTAATTTAGAACATATCGTTAAAAGAAATATTTTAAATTAAAATATTTTCTAATTAAATACATATTACAGGAATTATAGATATCATTAACTTATATTATGAACTTGTAAAGGAGAGAGAATTTGAAACAACTTAAGACTTTTTTTTTTTTTTTTTGAGGAAAACATGCTTTTACGAGTGCACCTTTAAGATTCATTAAAATCAATTAATAAAATTCAAATTAGAAAGAGTTCTTGAAAGTTATATTAACAAAACAAAATATTAAAACTTTAATTGCATAAGTACACAATATAAAGTTATAAATTTTACATATAACATTGATAATAGAAATATAATCATTTCAAATTGAATATCGTTTGATAGAGTACTTATTGTATACCAATATATATAATGAATAATGTGTAGGCGTGTTAGAAATTAAGAAAAAGAAAAGAAATATATACATATGAATACACACACACTAAGTACAACACACTTCCACATAGCCAAAAAAAAAAGGGTTCTTTTCTTTTTGAAAAACAAAACAACCACAAAAATAGGAGATAGAGAATAACAGCATCCGCCTTTTTCTTTTTGATAGGACATCCATGTTTTCAAATTGGTAGTGGAATGGTTTTGACTTTAAAAGGGGGAAAAAAAAGAGATTGGCACCTCACATTTGGCGCTTTGTTTTTTGTTTTCAGCAAGTTTTCTTATAAAAAATTGGCACTTTGTTTTAACTTCTCATAACACTTATTCTCTCCCTATTATTTATCTCTTTGTTCTATACACCTGAGAGCTCAACTAAGCAGCAAAAAGTGAAGATTCAATTGAGAAGCAGTAAACTAAAGGGAGAAAGGAATCTGATTTGCAGGAAATAATTGATTTCATCTTTTGACTTGCATGAATACGTTGAGACAGAAATCCAATTGAGTTGCAAGAAACTCAATAATTGGAGGAAATCGACATTAAAGATCACTATCCTTTGGTAAATAGAAAAAGAAACCCATCTCATTGGCATTCTTTTCTGCTTTCACTTCCTTTCTCAATTTCATCCCAATAATTCACCCATTAATTTTCTTCTTTTTGTCCTTTTTTGAGTTACTTATTGATTTTAGTTTCTTGAGATATTGTTTACTAATTGACCATGAATATGACTATACAATTCAATATTTTTGTTTTTTGTTGTTCTAGTGTTAATTTGTTGTTACAAGTGGCTGAATGGGACATGCAAATTAGATTGGACTACTGCTGCTAATACCTGAATGCAAGATGGACATGAGTTGTTCGAATAAATTACTTAGGAATATGTAATTTTATGAGGATAAGAGGATATGATTTGTAATGATTACTATGATTATTCTACTCATGATTATGCACTCTAAAGCCTAAGTTTTGATAATGATATTTGGCTGAGTTTTCTTGGAATGCATTGCTGATTGTATTTATTCATTTATAATCATATTAATAATCATTATTTTTTAAGTGCATAATTTGTGAAATTTGAACCTAATAATATATCGTTATGAATTTTTATGGAAAAATATGAATTTTTTAATTATTAATTAAATAATGATAATAAAAAATTATATTTAAAAAAAGATAATAAAAGTAAAAAACATTATGAATTATTTAATTATTAATTAAATAATAATAATAATAACTCAATTTAATTATTTTTTATTTGTTTATTCATAAAGATCTATGACATTTTACTTGCGTCATTAATAATTTTTTAAAAAACATTCTTTTAGACTCATCAGTAATTCTAAACCATGACAATTCTACCATGTTGTGTTAGAAACATTTGTAGAGTTGAAAAAAATTAAGATGATAGAATTCTAGTGTCATTAAAAAAAAAAAAAGAAATAATGACGTTAAGTACGACATGAAAAAAATGTTGTAAACTTTCCACAACATCCCCATGCAACAACATATGAAAAAATGTCGTGAAAACCAATCGATGACATTTTTTACATGTTGTTGAAGGGCATGTTTGCTGTAGTGGATATATGTTTCACTTCAATAAAAAAAAAAAAAAAAAATTAACTCTATTTTTTTTCTTGGTGTCCCCCACTAAAAAGAACTTCTAGCTCCAGCACTTTATTACCCCCTCAGGGATTTTCGCAAATTAATGGTAATATGATGTGCCACCTTTCAGCTGGCGTTTTTATTATGTTTAAAAATTGTCACAAAAAAGAGTCACTTGAAATGCATTATCTACTATTGGGCAATGAGGCTGTAAAGGCGTACGTGACACCTATAAAACTAATATTTTATTTTATTTTATTAAATTTTAATTTATTTTAATTTTATTTAGATTTACTTAATTTAAAATATTTCAAATTTATTCTAAAAGGTTTCAAAAACATTGTGAAATTCAAAATTTGACTTATAAGAAAGGTATAACCATTTTTTGGAGAAGGTGACAATTATTTTTAAATGGTGTATTCAAGAGATTTATTTATAAAATAAAAAAAATGATCACATTTGTATGTTTGTTTTGCACATTCTTTCTTCCCAACACAAAAATACTATTCAAAATTTACTCTGTGTTTCTTCATTATTGCTTAGGATAGAAACACGTAAAAAAGACTTGTTATATCTTGGAAGCAATTTACAGTGATATTTTTGTAAGCAATCTCAACCAAAAGGGGGTAAATAATGTTTTAAAAAAAGCATATTTAGTACGCATTTCAAGCCTCATTTCAAGCCTCATTCCATGATGATTGAATGGCTAACATGATGATTTGGATACACATGTGACATCTTTTAACAAAGATATTTTTGTTTCAGAAGAGCATGTCTTTATGTAGCAACATAAAGGAATTTTTGGTTTCACGTACTTTCAACTAATAGTTGTCAAGAAGATTCAGTAATGGGGAACAATACTGAATTCTATAACAACACAGGGTATGAATTACAAAAGGTTTGATGGTTTAGATTAAAAATGCACCAAAACAGTTATAGTATAGGTTGCATATGATTAGACACACATGAATGATGAAGCCAACAATCTTTTTTTTTCTGTTTTTAGTTTCTCTCCACCCTGCATCATCGGTCACACATTCAGCAACTCCATCAAAATTCTCTATTAGAACTCCAACAGACTCAGTTCCACTCCACCAAACTCTCCTACATCGTTGAAATAGTAATTTTTTGAAATCTAATAATTATTTGAATCCTTCCTGTTTGTTCTTTGGCTGAAAGATATCCTCAACACTTGTTTCAATGGAATTAATGCTTTATCAGGTCCCCTCTCTTTTTTTTTTTTTTTTTTTTGGCTCATGCATACGTATATTCTGTCACAAAATCCCCGTTTTCAAAAGCAACCCATTGTGGAAATTGTTGCCTCAAATTCTTGATTTAAGTGATAACAAGCGTGTTAAAATATGTAAATTATTGTCTTTTATGGTTTTGCTTCTTATACAAGACACTAAAAGTTTTATTACAGTAGCTATAATACGTCAAACTTTTTTTAAATAGTGAAATATATATCATGTTGCAAGAATATCTTTTAAAATTAATCTTATCCATTTTCAGGCGTGGAAGTATCATCAATTCCATATGCATTGTCATAAGCTCTCCTCTTTTTAACGGCCATTATCTGTTGGTACACAGGCCTCCTCCTAAAATGATGCATGAACTCCAATCCAAGCGTCATAACCTATCCAGATATCGGCCAAGCCACATTTGGGCGGAAATGAAGAGCGTCGATATCTACCTTTATGCATATAGAGTTATTTTTAGTGGCAGTATAGTTCATGATACTTGAAGGGGACAACTTAAACAAGTTGTTCCATAATCCAAGGATCATATGTTTGTTTATAAAAATACTATATAAATATTTGATCTGTTCATGACAAAATCTGTACACTTGTAAAACATATTGGTCTCTCTCGTCATTTGTGTACAAAATTAATCTGAAAACTGGACAGATATCTACTCATAAATTAGTGTAATTACTTGCTTAATCATACAATGGTGATAAACTGCAGCTAGGGGTAATTCTTTATATATATATATATATATATATATATATGTAGGATTTTACTTCAATCCATCCGGATGAAAGCTTCATCCATGATGTGGCAAATAATTAAGTAGAAAAAGCAACCTATCTTAAACCCTAATAGTTCAATGTTGGCCTAATTGAAGTTATTAATTAGAATATAATTATTGTTGCAACCGATTTCTCCCAAGTGGCGTTTTTGATATGACTGGGCAAAACTGTGATCTGATATACATTGGAGGGGTATTTCATCTTGCATCTCATACAGACAGTTAGTTTCAGATAATAACGTAACTTTTATATGTAAAAACATAACTCTGATTGTACTTCAACATAAGGAACATAATTTATTTTTTGCATCTTTATTGCTAAGTACTTCATACAAAAAGAAAGAAAGTAATCAAGATTTGCAAACTTAATAATTTAAATGCATTCGCAGATAGGCTAAAATACAAACATATCATATTTAAGCTTTATTCCTAATCCTTTGTCATAAGATGCTTTAACGTTTTTCTTCACGGAGATGGCTATAAATCCAATTCTCTTTGTGCAACTACTACAACAAATTCGAGATTATACGACCCTCATTTAACGACATTTTCTCAAAAACCATCGTAATAAGGGGAAAAAATGCAGAGAGTTACGCCCGAGAAGATGAAAACCGTCGTGGTAGGTATTGGATCTAGCACGGTCGTTTTTTAAAAACCTGTTGTGATAAGCTTGACACACCATGACGGTTTTTTAAAAAACCATCGTGGCAGAGATGGTACATACCATGACATTTTTTGAAAGAAACCATCATGGTAGCTTACTTAAAATCTCTTTTTTCACCTTGACAATCAGATACAAATCAGAAACTTACCTCGTGAATACGAACATAGACTCCTCCAATACTGCTGCTGTCGTCCCTCTCCGCGTCCAGCCTCCTTAATCTCCTTCCTAATTGTAAATTTTTATTAGAGATTGATAAATTGTTGTTGATTTTATTGTTTAATTTGTGTTTATTGTATTGTGGATGGGTATGATTAATTTGCTTTATGATAGGTATGTGTAATTTGTTTTATGATGGGTGAATGTTTTTGTTTTATGATTAGAATATGATGGATATGTGTAATTTATGAAATTAATTTTAATGACAAACAAGTCGATGATGGTATGCTTAGATACCCAGTGGATTCACTACAGTGAAAGACTTTCGAAGTCGATCATTTTGACCTTAGTACAGATCCAAGAAATATACATGTCGCTTTGTTGGCAGATGGAATGAACCTACATGGTAACATGAGTAGTAGGCATAGCACTTGGCCCATAATACTTGTTACCTACAATCTCCCTCCAAAGATGTGCATGAAGCGGAAGTTTTTACTGTTGTCTTTGTTGTTTTCGGGTCCTTACTAACTAGGCAATGACATTGATGTATACTTGGCATGTTAATCAATGACTTAAAAAACTTGTGGGAAAATAGAGTCGAAGTTAGAGATGCTTATCGAGAAGAGATGTTCACACTCTATGCAATGTTGATATCGACAATTAACGACTTCCCCGCATATGGCAATTTATCTGGTTATTTGGTGAAGAGTTCTATTGGCTGTCCTATTGTATGAAGGAAACATCTCATAAACGGTTGAAGAATAGTAAGAAAACTATTTTTCTTGGTCATAAAAGATGGTTGCCAAGAGATCATCGTTATTATAAAAAAAAAAAAAAAAAAGCCTTTGATGGCAACAACGAAGAAAGAGACCCTCCTCGTCCTTTGACAGATGATCAAATATTTGAAATGATAAAAGATATAAAAATAGTATTTGGGAAGAGAAAGTGAGGTAAGGATGAGCCGTTGATTGATGGATCATGGAAAAAAAGATCAATCTTTTCCGATCTTCCATACTAGAAGACACTTTTTGTTCGTCATTACGTGGACATTATGCATATTGAAAAAAAATGTTCGTGAATCCATAGTCAGCTACATTTAGGGCAAGACTAAGCATGGTGAAAAAGCATGGTTGGATCTTATGGGAATGGAGATTAGGCCTAATTTGTTTCTTGAGAAAAGAGAGAACTACACTTACTTATCTCCAATGAACCACACATTATCAAGAGCAAAAAAGAGAAAACTTTATGAATGGTTTGCTTCATTGAAAGTGCTGGATGGCTATTCTTTGAACTTTAAAATCAGTGAAGGATTTGAAACTTATTGGCATGAAAACACATGATTGTCATGTGTTGATGCAGCAATTACTACCACTTACTTTGTGGCGAATTCTAAGAAAGGATGTTAAATTTGCAATTACCAAGCTGTGCTCGTTCTTTAATTCAATATGGTCTAAGGTCATTGACCCACTTATGCTGAATTCACTGCAATCAGAGTTGGTGAAAACCTTATGCATGCTTAAGAAGTATTTTCCACCGGCATTTTTTGACATCATGATTTGTCTAACAGTGCACTTAGTACGTGAAGTTAAGTTATGGCGGCCGGTGTATTTGAGATGGATGTACCAATTTGAAAGATATATGAAGGTTTTGAAGGGCTATGTAAAGAACCAAAATAGGCCAAAGGGATGTATTGTAGAAATTCACATAGTTGAGGAATCGGTTGAATTTTGCTCCAAGTACTTGTCTAATGTGAAAGCAATTGGGATTCTAAAGACTATAAATATTGAGGCTAGGGGACTATCTACTAGCAATCCTTCCTCACTAAATCAAGAGGAGTGGAAGCAAGCTTATCTTTATGTCTTGCACAATGCTAATGAACTGGAGCTTTTCATTGAGGTGCATATGAACAAATTAAAAAGGAAACACAACAAGTGCTCCACATCATATGATGGAGGCATGTCACAAGACTTGAAGAACCTAGCTAGAGGACCATTGTTGGTAGTTACAAGGTATACGTCATATTCCATAAATAGTTACACTTTCTAAACTTGCAAAAGAGATGAGAAGCATCCTGTCCAAAAAAACAATGTGACTCTAAATGTCGAAACTATGCATATTGCCCCCGCCAAGGACAAGAATCTGGTTTATGGGACCATGAACTACTTTAGTTTTATTAAGGATATTTGGGAACTTGATTACGGGGGATTACACATAGCACTTTTTAAATGCAAGTGGGCCGACAATAACTATGTTAAGACCAACAATGATGGCATCATGGTGGTTGATTTTGGAAGATTGGAACACAAGAATGATCCCTTCATTATGGCATCACAAGCAATTAAAGTTTTTTATACTATAGATCCCCAAGACATGGAATTGTCTTTGGTCATCTTGATGAAGTCAAGAGTAGTTATTGACGGTGAAGAAGTTGCTGAGGGTTGCACGAACATCCCTTCATTCCCAAAGAGATTATCACCGGTTAAAGAGATAGATGATTTTGAAGATGATGTTTCGCACTTGCTTCTTAAAGATGTGGAATGGATATGTATTGAGGAATCAATTAAAAAAAAGAGAAAAAAATCTTATTTTATTTAAATATATTTCTTTATTTTGTTTTTCACTTTTTTTAAGGGTTTCGGATATCTTTTTATAGTTTTATTTGTGATGAAAACAAGAAAAAATAAATATTCTGGGCCATTGGATGCTTAACAGACTAGCTAACCACCCTGGGTAGAAGAGAAAAACTTATGTAATTGGTGAATTTGACCCTTTTTTATGACGGTTTTATTAAGAAACTATTGTAAACAGGGATATTCCATAACAGTTCCCTTAGAAACTATTGTGGAAAATTAAGCTTAAACCACACAACGATTTTTGTAGTGTAATGTTGTACACCACACAATGATTTTTCTAAAAACTATCTTGTAAGCTTATACATTACATGACAGTTTCTCAAAAAAACTGTAGTGTAATATGCGAACTAGGGCTTTATATTTTTTGAAAATCATGTGCCCTTGATAATTTTCAAACATAAAATCGTAGCTATCCCTCTCTCTCTCTAAAAGTCTCTCTATCCCTTCTCACCATCGCCATCACGTCGTTTTTATGACGGTTTTATTAAGAAACTGTCATAAAAAAGGATATTACATGACAGTTCCCTTAGAAACTATTGTGGAAAATTAAGCTTACATCACACAATGATTTTCGTAGTGTAATGTTGTACACCACACAATGATTTTTCTAAAAACTATCTTGTAAACTTTTATATATTACATGATGGTTTCTCAAAAAAATTGTCATGTAATATGTGAACTAGGGCTTTATATTTTTTGAAAATCACGTGCGTCTGATAATTTTCAAACTCAAAATTGCAACTACCCCTCTCTCTCTAAAAGTCTCTCTATTCCTTCTCACCATTGCCATTGTGTCATCACCCGTCGTCACCATCTCCTATGTCATCGTCGCCCACTATACCGTCGCCATTGCCGTCATCGATAAGTCCTCCCTCTCTTTCTTCTCCCTCATCGCTCCCCTTCGGCCCGCTCCTTCCTTCTCCTTCCTTCGCACTTGTTGTAATGATGAAGATGAGCCACTGCTTGGAGAGGCATGAAGACATTTACTTCCTTCGAAATCGCAGCTGCCCCTTTCTTTCTCTCTAATAGTGGGTGTGCACTTGTTGTGCTTGGGAAGGCAAGGATGGAGTCCATGGAAAACCATTAGGGGAAGAAAACGTGCTCGTTAGCATCAATACCATTAGAGTTAGAGAAGTTGAATTGCCTATTCTGACATTTGAATCAACAACTATGGGTGAAGCCGTCGAAAACTTCATTGCATGGCCAAAGAGGTTAATTGAAGTCATTATAATGATGACGATGAGTTAAGTGCCTAGCCATATTCCACAAGATCTAGTGGAAAAGAAAAGCCAAAAAAGAAAAGCTCTACAAAAGCAAGACAATCACAACCTAAGGTAGAACAAGAACAAGAACAACTCGTTACGAATGAGCAACTGTCTGCATTTAACTTCTTTTCAGTACCTCTAGAATTTATGTAGTTAGCTTTATTCCTACATTCTTTCATACGTGATGGGTTGATGATTCAGTGTCCGATACCGGTAAATATCACTGGTAATGAATTGCCTATCTATGTAGGGTATGAAGATATTTACTACTTCATCAACTTTGTTCAACTCGGGGCAATTGTATCATCGTATACCTTAGGTAATAACTCTATCCTTAATTTGTACATGGCAACTGGCAGGCCGATTAAAGTTCTTCGACAGTCAGACCAGTAATGGTCGGCAGGCCGAACGATTAAAAGAAAACTTGTTTAAATACAGTTTTAATGCAGAAGAAAATTTATAAAATAATAAAGTAAAAGTGTCATTGTTCAAACCTTAAAAGTCCACCAAATAAATATACTCAAAATTATAAAGCATAATCAAATCCTTAAAATTCAAAAATAATAATCATACTCAGAATCGTAAATCATGGTTTATTTCATTAAAATCTCTTTCTTTGGCATTCTTCCGTTTGCAATTCATTGCCCTTGGTTCACATGCCCGTCTTGGTCCTCCACCTAGTCCATAACTCTCTTACCCTTATCTACAACATGATATAAACTTAAATAAGCAAACGCTTAGTAAGTACATTTGTAAATCTCACAACTTAAAACATTTTATAAACATCATCATCATCATTATTATAATCATCATAATAGTGCACTAGGCACATTTTCATAGGAACATATCTTTCATTACATTATCCATATTAAAACTTTATTCATGTATCTTAAGTGCCCAAGTATTGCACCATAACATCATCATCATTGGCGCGCCGTCATGAGAGGAGAGGAATAGCTAATCCCAAACCAATCATGACACATATCATATCATATCATAACTTAACATTTTATTGGGTGTGCAACACTTATTTAGGTGATACATATATACATATTTATACTTTCAAGCTTTGAAAAACATTATCATCAAAACATGCATAAACTTTCATAATAATACTTCATGAAAAATCATCATGAGAAATCATCATAAAACCATCATGAACATATATTTCAAACCTTTCACAAACTCATGCTTTTCATAAACTCATACTTTTTATAAACACATACTTTTCATAAACACATCATGTTGCAGGTGAGAATGTACTTACCTCTTAATAAGCTTACCTAACCTTAACTTGTAGGTGACGACGCCATGATCTCGATGTGCTCACTTCTCATTGTGTTCATGTCATACATTCATAAAATGGCAATTAACATTTATTTTCAAAGAATTAATTACCACAACTTAACATCCATTTCATATAACATCACATACACATTGATTTCTTAAAACAGACATTTACAACATATTTTATTAACTTTAAAACATTTTAAATAAAACTATCAACATAATTACATTTCTGACTTACAAGAATTCAAAATTTAATAACCTAACATACACACATAATTAGAGTACCAAATTTTGCAAGAACAAAGTTAACATATATACACATTACCATGATTTTTCTTTAGTCATAAAAATCCTAGTTAATATTTAAAATAAGCCACATAACTTACACTTGCAAAACTGCCAGCAATAACAATACAATGAGCAGTCCACACTTGCATTCTTATAATAAATTATCTACATTCTAAAATAATTCCATAAAAATACTACATATAATAGACATATAAAATTACAACATACCCAAAAATTAGCTTTAAATAAATTCAACACAATTCAAATTATGCTTTAGAAAGCAAAGACCAAAAATAACATCCTATGTGTAAGCAGTGAGTTCTATGCATTTATCATTTTTCAATAATTAAAATAAAATTATTATGACCCTAAAATTTATATTACAAGTCATTAACATATAATAACAGAACCTGAAATTTCCCATCACCAAATAAAAATCATTAAGTCATTCAAACTTCATCTAATAGCAATCTCTCAATTTCATGGATAAAACAGTCCCAAAAACCTAGTTACAATAAAAATTCCATAATACATAAATATTAATAAAATCATCACCAAATTCTCTAGTCTAATACTTAAAATATATATAAACATATTCCCCAAATTTCGTGGAAAATAACCTTAATTTGGATGATGAACAAAAACGACATTTTTATGCAACATAAACAATCAGCAACAATTTATTATGAGGTGCAGAGCATAATTCTTTAATATCTTAGCCTACATCACACCAAATGGCACGAAGTTTGGAGCAACATCACATAGCATATTCATGAAAATCATATTAAAATTTCAGAGGAAACAGAAATTTGTAGGCAAAGATATAAGGGTCGGAATATAAAGGCAATTCAACGTTACCGTTTAGCATAAATCAGCAGTGAGTGACAGAGAGAAGAAAATTCATAACTTTTCATAAAAAAATCCAATTGAGGTAAAATTTTGAGGGTTAGCACATAACACATATATGAATAACATATTAAAAATTCAGAGCAAAACAAAATTTGTAGAGAAAGATATGGTAATCACATTACAGGAGAAAAATACATTTCAAAAATACCGAAATTGAGTTCATACCTTAAAACGGATTTCTTCTTAAAACTCCTGCGAATTCAACCAAAGAAATTTCAGTATTTCTTACAAATAATAGCAGGGGAAATTTGAGAGGGAGAAGAAGAAAGATGTCAAGACGAGAGAGAGAGAATGAGAGAGGGAAAAATGTGAAAGAGAGATTTTTTTTTTTGAAAGAAATTTAGAAAAATGGAGGAGGTTACAACCTTCGTTAAAATCAGAATTCCTAAATCAATGGACATTAATGAACCATCATTGATGGACATTGCACATGACATGATCAATTCGACTCAAGGTCCGGCGCTAATAGAAGTTGCTGACTCTCCTAATAGCGAAGGAAAAGGGCAGTACTTTTTTCGTAGTAATAGTGGGCGGGTCTCATGAGATCTATGCCGGCCGTTAGAATCAAATGAAGGTCGAAGGACCATTCAATTCATTAAGGGGCCTAGATCTAGGCTGATTTAGCTCCACTCACCATATCTTGCCATTTTAAAATAGGAAACCTTATCAATTAATTCAAATCAATCAAAAGTCAATTGCTTCTTTACCAAAATTAAAGAAATCATTCCAAAAATATGTCAATTAATCAAAATAAATCATCCAATCACATAATCAACCTTGTCACAAATTTTGTGAAATTTCTGCTGACTGCTCATCAGCTGTCATCGGCCTATCGATGTCCCACTTTGGCCTGTCGATTCTTGATGTCCGGCCTGTCGACGATATACCATCAGCCTGCCGTTCTGAGGGGGTCATTTTGGCCTATCGAACTAAATAGTCCAGCCTGCCGATCTATCCTAACATATCAAAAATTCATCAAAACATTAAATTATCACAAAATTATGATTAAACATAAAACATTAATAACATGAACACTTGAGCAAATCAATTCCATGTGACCGTCACCTATCATAACACTTAAATAAAATGGTTAGTGCCATTATATTATATATCATAACACATATCTATAAAATAATTATATTACGTTGTTACTAAATTGACATAATCCGTTACATAAAAATTGGCAGGTGTTACAATTCTCCCCACCTTAGAAAAGTTTCATCCTCGAAACTCAGAATAAATGTGGATACTTAATCCTTATATCTTCTTCACCTTCCCATGTGGCTTCTTCCTCTTGGTGATTTCATCATAAAACCTTGACCAATGGAATTTCTTTATTCCTCAAGGTCTTGGTTTTACGATCCAATATTTCTACTGGCTTTTCCTTATAGCTCAAGTCTTCTTGTATCTCTAACACTTGTGGCTCAATCACGTGCGTAGGATTTGGGACATATTTCTTAAGCATTGAAACGTAAAATACATCATGTATAGCTAACATTTCATATGGCAATCTCAGTTGAGAAGCCACCTTACCTATCAGCTTCACTATTTCATATGGCCCAATAAATCTTGGGCTCAACTTGCCCTTCTTACCAAACCTCATAACTCCTTTCATCGGTGCAACTTTCAAAAATATAGATTTGTCAATGACGAATTCTAAGGGTCTTCTTCTTTTGTCAGCATAGCTCTTCTGATGGCTTTGAGCAGTCTCTATTCTCTTCCTTATCATCTTAATCATCTTGGAGGTTTTGTTGACAAAATCAGTCTTTTCAGCGTTAGTACTTTCTATTAACTTCTTCTCACCAACTTCATGCCAACATATAGGCGACCTACATTTCGCCCATATAGGGCTTCATAAGGTGCCATTCCAATTGTCGCCTGGTAATTGTTGTTGTAAGCGAACTCAACTAACGGTAGCCTTTTACACCAACTGGTCTTGAAGTCGAGAGTACAAGCCCAAAGCATATCCTCTAAGATCAAGTTCGTCCTCTCTATTTGGCCATCTGTCTGAGGATGGAAAGCTGTACTGAAATGTAACTTGGTCCCCATTGCTGCTTGCACACTTTTCCAGAACTTAAACATAAACCTACCATCACGGTTTGAGATGATAGACTTAGGGATTCCATGAAGTTGTACAATCTCCTTGACATAGAGTTTCGCTAACCGTTCCATAGAGTAAGTGATTTTGATAGGAATGAAATGCACCGTCTTTGTCAGTCAATCCACAACAACCCATATAGCATCATAACCATTCATAGTCTTGGGTAATCTGGTAATGAAATCCATTGTGATATCTTCCTATTTCCATTCCGGTATCTTAATTGACTGTAAATCACCTCCAGGTCTTTGGTGTTCAGCTTTAACTTGTTGGCATGTCAAACACCTCTTGACATACATAGCAACATCACGTTTTATTCCAAACCACCAAAAGTTACCCCTTAGATCATTATACATCTTTGTTGCACCTGGATGAATTGAGTAAGGAGTATCATGAATTTCTGACAAGATTCTTTCCCTTAGTCCATCAACATTAGGAACACATATGCGATCTTTAAGGTATAGAGTTCTGTTATCTGCAATACGAAACTCTTCACATTTTCCTTCTTTCTTTTCTTGCTTGATTCTCGCGAGGCTTACATCATCATCTTGCTTACTTCGAATCTCATCGTGTAGCGTAGGAGCAAGAGTGAGTGTAGACAATTGGCTTGTGATTAGTTTCAAACCGAAGTTCAGAATTTCCTTCCTTAAGGGCTGAGACATTGCTTGCATTGACATCATTATAGTCGCTGACTTCCTACTTAAAGCATCAACTACCCGGTTAGCCTTTCCTGGATGATAAAGGATTTCACAATCGTAATCCTTCACCAACTCTAGCCATCTCCACTATCTCATGTTCAGGTCCCTGTGAGTGAAGAAGTACTTTACGCTTTGATGATCAGTAAAGATCTTGCATTGGACCCTATATAAATAATGTCTCCATATTTTCAGTGCGAAAACGATTGCTGCCAGCTCGAGGTCATGAGTAGGATAGTTCTTCTCGTAATCTTTTAATTGTCTAGATGCGTAAGCAATTACCTTATCATTCTGCATTAGGACTGGACCAAGGCCCATCTTGAATGCATCACTATAGATCACAAATCCATCGTTTCCTTCCGAAATGGCTAATATTGGAGTTGTTGTTAGCCTCTTCTTCAGTTCTTGGAAACTCTTCTCGCATGCTTCTATCTATTCATACTTCTTTCCTTTGCGTGTTAGATTCGTGAGTGGCGCTGCTATCTTAAAAAAGTCTTCCATAAATCTCCAGCAATAACCAGCTAGGCCTAAGAAGCTTCTGATCTCACTTACGTTCGTCGATTGCTTCTAGTTGAGAATAGCCTCTACTTTAGTAGGGTCAACCATAATCCCTTCCTTTGATATTACATGGCCCAAGAAAGACACTCTGTAGAGCCAAAACTCACACTTGGAGAACTTTGCATATAACTGGTGTCTCCTTAATGTCTCCAGCACAATTCTTAGATGCTCCTTGTGTTCTTCTTGACTCTTCGAATAAATAAGAATATCGTCGATAAACACAACAACAAATTTATCGAGGAAATCCTTGAATACCTGATTCATTAGATCCATGAAGGCTGCAGGTGCATTCGTTAGACCAAAAGGCATAACCATAAATTCACAGTGACCATACCTCGATCTAAATGTTGTTTTCGGAATGTCCCCTTCTTTAATCTTGAATTGGTGATATCTCGACAGTAGGTCAATCTTTGAGAACACAGATGCACCCTTAAGCTGATCAAACAAATCATTGATTCTAGGCAACGGGTAATTGTTCTTGATTGTCACCTTGTTCAGCTCTCTATAGTCGATGCAGAGTCTCATAGTGCCATCATTCTTTTTCACAAACAAGACTGGTGCTCCCCATGGTGAGTGACTCAGCCTAATGAAACCTTTATCAAGCAGTTTTTTTAGTTGCACATGAAGCTCCTTTAACTTTACTGGGGCCATTCTGTATGGTGCCTTCGAAATCAGGTCAGTGCTTGGAGCGAGCTTAATCTCAAATTTGATTTCTTTATCATGAGGTAGGCTTGACAAATCATCTAGAAACACATCTAAAAATTCACGTACTACTTCCACATCTTCCATCCTTGTCTTTTCTTCTTGGCTTTTATCTACAATATTCGCCAAGTAACCCATGCAGCTGCTAGCTAGCAACTTCCTTGCTTTCATGGCTGATAAAAACATACTGGGTTTCTTCCTGGACTCACCAACATATACAAACGTCTGTTCACCTTCTAGATGGAAGATCACCTTTCGTTTTCGGCATTCAATGGAAGCATTATACTTGTTCAGAAAATCCATTCCAAGAATCATATCATAATTGTACATGTCGATCACTATGAGGTTGATGAAAAGTTCCCTTTCAAAAATCCATAAGGGTACTATATGCAAACAGTGAGTAGATATCATCATTTCCCTAGAGGGTAGTGTCGTAATGAATCCCTATCTCATAGGCTCTAAGTGAACCCCTAACTTCTTAGCAAAAGATGATGATACAAAAGAATGAGTGGCACCTATATCAAAGAGAACATAAGCATTGTTACATAATCTTGTTATCTGACCTGTGACCATGTTTGAAGCTTCAGCAGCCACGTGTTCTTTCGTCATGGCATAGATGTGGGCATTTGTAGGTGGGGCTTCAAGTCTTCCTTGACTAATTAGTGACCCTTCAAGGGAATCTTGCATCTGGTGAAGCTGGGCTGGAGGAGCTCTCTGTGGGACTTGAGCTTGGGCATTCATCTGTCTGGGGCAGTTCTTGACAAAGTGACTTTCTTGTCCACAGATAAAACATCGATTAAATCCCTAACGACATTCTCTAGGATGATTCCTTCCACATTTAGCACATGTTTGAAACTGCCTGAAATTGTTGTTGTTGTTGTTGTTATGCTAGCCGCCATAAAACCTCTTGTTACCTTGGCCCTGTTGGTCTGAGGGTAGCCCTTCCTCTTGTTGTTCCTCCAGTTTTGGTTGTTGTGGTTGTTGCTGTTGTTCTGATATGGAGGGCGGTTTTGGTTACTTGCATGGCTTACCAGCTGACCTGACTGAGTCTGGTTTCTTCTCAGCTTCGACAGGTGGAACTCAGCACGTTGGGCTCTCAAGACCACCTGTTCTTGGTTTCTAGGAGGACTTGCACCATCAACAATTACAGCAATTTCTAGATAGAGGACTCTGATCAACCTTCTGACCCTTTTGCTTTCGTCGCTAACCATCCCTAGGCAAAGACGGGCTAGTTGATCAAACTTTGCCACCACATCTGTTACTGACATGTCTCCTTGGTGAAGGTTCTCGAACTCGTCATAAGGCTTCCTGGTAATGTTCATGTGGAAGAACTTTGTATTGAACTCATGAACGAAGTCAGCCCAAGACATTTATTCAACATTCCTGCTCTGTTCGATGCCATCCTACCAAATCCGGGCCTCCATGGTAAGACAGTATGATGCACAAAGAACCTTTTCGTTATCCGTGAAGCCCATGAGTCTTAGTGTGGCCTCTATTGTCTTTAGCCAGCCTTGTGCAACCAATAGATCCTTAGAACCTTTAAAGTCAGCTGGCTTAACCCTCTTCCATTTGACTAGCAAGGGTTCTTGGTAGACTGCTCTCGGCTCAGCAACAAGAGCCGAGACTTCATTAACTTTTGGCTGAGGAGGAGGAGAAGGAGGCACATCATTGCCTCATCGATCATCGTTGTGGCCATTGGCCCTTAATTCAAAAATTTCTCTTCTTTGCTCCTCTAGCTGTCTTTGCAGCTCATCAATCATTGTCATCAACCTTTCGTTGGTCTGGGTACGGGTTTTGCATTCTTCTAGGGCTGTCCATAGTTAATTTCCTAAAAGAGTTAGGAATTTTAGGAACAGTCTTCTAACTTATAAGACAGGTTTCACTACTAAAGCATTAATCATTAAACATCTAAACCTTATTCTTATCATCGTACTTGCATCTTATCATTAAACATTAAAACATACTTATTTGGAGGACTTGGACTAACGTGTGGCGATATAAATTGCGAATGGAAATCCGCTCTGATAGCAAAGCCTATAACGCCCCCTTTATGGACGTCACAGACGTCGTTACATTCATTTCGTAATGTTTTTATTTATAAGATAAACATTTAATTAAAAGGGTAATTTGAAACATAACCCAGGATCCATGCATTTATATATATATATATACACATCAATATATAACTTATATTGCTAAAAAAAAACCACCCATTCAATAGTTTATCAATATCAAAGTAAACTGAATAAAATTTTAAAAATATCTTTAAAATTCCATATACATAGTTGGGAAGGCCAAACTTTAGATTTCGGCAAGCCGAACTCGACCGACAGGCTGAAGGTCATTTATCGGCAGGCCGCCCGAGGCTTTGCAAAATGGGTTTTTAAAATCAATAAGTTCGACAGGCCGATACATAGCCACCGGTAGGCCGATTAAAGTTCTTCGGCAGCCCGAGCAGTAATGGCCGACAGGCCGAACGATTAAAAGAAAATTTGTTTAAATATAGTTTTAATGCGGAAGAAAATTTATAAAATAATAAAGTAAAAGTGTCATGGTTCAAATCTTAAAAGTCCATCAAATAAATATACTCAAAATTATAAAGCATAATCAAATCCTTAAAATTCAAAAATAATAATCATACTCAGAATCGTAAATCATGGTTTATTTCATTAAAATCTCTTTCTTTGGCGTTCTTTCGTTTGCAATTCATTACCCTTGGTTCACACGCCCTTCTTGGTCCTCCACCTAGTCCATAACTCTCTTACCCTTATCTACAACATGATATAAACTTAAATAAGCAAACGCTTAGTAAGTACATTTGTAAATCTCACGAATTCAAACATTTTATGAACATCATCATCATCATTATTATCATCATCATAATAATGCACTAGGCACATTTTCATAAGAACATATCTTTCATTACATTGTCCATATTAAAACTTTATTCATTGTATCTTAAGGACCCAAGTGTTACACCATAACATCATCATCATAGGCGCGCCGTCATGAAAGGAGAGGGGTAGCTTATCTCAAACCAAACATGACACATATCATATCATATCATAACTTAACATTTCATTGGGTGTACAACACTTATTTACGTGATACATATATACATTTTTATACTTTCATGCTTTGAAAAACATTATCATCAAAACATGCATAAACTTTCATAATAATACTTCATGTAAAATCATCATGAGAAATCATCATAAAACCATCATGAACATATATTTCAAACCTTTCATAAACTCAAACTTTTTGTAAACACATACTTTTCATAAACACATCATGTTGTAGGTGAGAATGTACTTACCTCAATAAGCTTACCTAACCTTAACTTGTAGGTGATAATACCGCGGTATCGATGTGCTCACTTCTCATTGTGTTTATGTCATACGTTCATAAAATGGCAATTAACATTTATTTTCAAAGAATTAACTACCACAACTTAACATCCATTTCATATAACATCACGTGCACATTTATTTCTTAAAACATACATTTACAACATATTTTATTAACTTTAAAACATTTAAAATAAAACTATCAACACAATTACATTTCTGACTTACAAGAATTCAAAATTTAATAACTTAACATACATACATAATTGGAGCACCAAATTTTGCAAGAACAAAGTTAACATATATACACATTACCATGATTTTTCTTTAGTCATAAAATCCCAGTTAATATTTAAAATAAGCCACATAACTTACACTTCCAAAATTGCTAGCAATAACAATACAGTGAGCAATCCACACTTGCATTCTTAGAATAAATTATCTACATTCTAAAATAATTCCATAAAAATATTACATATAATAGACATATAAAATTACAACATACCCAAAAATTAGCTTTAAATAAATTCAACACAATTCAAATTATGCTTTAAAAGGCAGAGACCAAAAATAACATCCTATGTGTAAGCAGTGAGTTCCATGCATTTATCATTTTTCAATAATTAAAATAAAATTATTATGACCCTAAAATTCATATTACAAGTCATTAACATATAATAACAGAATACAAAATTTCTCATCGCCAAATAAAAATCATTAAGTCATTCAAACTTCATCTAATAACAATCTCTCAATTTCATGGATAAAACAATCCGAAAAAGCTAGTTACAATAAAAATTCCATGAGACATAAAATATTAATAAAATCATCACCAAATTTTCCAGTCTAATACTTAACATACATATAAACATATCCCCAAATTTCGTGGAAAATAACCTTTATTTGCATGATGAACAAAAACGACATTTTTATGCAACATAAACAATCAGCAACAATTTATTATGAGGTGCAAAGCATGATTATTTAATATCATAACCTACATAACACCAAATGGCACGAAATTAGGAGCAACATCACATAGCATATTCATGAAAATCATATTAAAATTTCAGAGCAAACGGAAATTTGTAGGCAAAGATATAAGGGTCGAAACATAGAGACAATTTAACGTTACTGTTTAGCATAAATCAACAGTGGGTGATAGAGAGAAGAAAATTCATAACTTTTCATAGAAAAATCCAATTGAGGTGAAATTTTGAGGGTTAGCACATAACACATATATGAATATCACATTAAAAATTCAGAGCAAAACACAATTAGTAGAGAAAGATATGGTAATCGCATTACAAGAGAAAAATACGTTTCAAAAATACTGAAATTGAGTTCATACCTTAAAACGGATTTCTTCTTAAAATTCCTTCGAATTCAACCAAAGAAATTTCAGTATTTCTTACAAATAATAGCATGGGGAATTTGAGAGGGAGAAGAAGAAAGATATGAAAAGGAGAGAGAGAGAATGAGCGAGGGAAAAACGTGAAAGAGAGATTTTTTTTTTTGAAAGATATTTAGAAAAATGGAGGAGGTCACAACCTTCGTTAAAATCAGAATTTTCTTATTAAATTAGGGCCAAAATTTGTGTGGGAAAGGAGGAGATTAAGGAAAAATCACTGATTTAGCTCCACTTACCATATCTTGCCATTTTAAAATAGGAAACCTTATCAATTAATTCAAATCAATCAAAAGTCAATTGCTTCTTTACCAAAATTAAAGAAATCATTCCAAAAATATGTCAATTAATCAAAATAAATCATCCAATCACATAATCAACCTTGTCACAAATTTGTGGAATTTTTACTGACTGATTGTCAGCTGTCATCGGCCTACCGATGTCCCACTTCAGCCTATCGATTCCTGAAGTCTAGCCTGTCGACGATATACCATCGGCCTGTCGTTCCGAGGGGGTCCTTTCGGCCTACCGAACTAAATAGTCCAGCCTATCGATCTGCCCTAACATATCAAAAATTCATCAAAACATTAAATTATCACAAAATTATGATTAAACATATAACATTAATAACATGAACACTTGAACACATCAATTTCACGTGACCGTCACCTGTCATAACACTTAAATAAAATGGTTAGTGCCATTATGTTATATATCATAACACATATCCATAAAATAATTACATTACGTTGTTACTAAATTGACATAATCCGTTACATGAAAATTGGTGGGTGTTATAGTATATTAGTTTGATCCCCTCGGACACCTACCACATGATGATTTCATATTAGCCATGAGATTGTAAGTATTAATGTTCTCTTGTAAAATTAACTGTTTTGAGTTTTATATAATTGTATTGTCTATTAATTCATTTCATCATGACACATTGTTAGGACGCTTAATGATTGGAAGCTTCAAGCAGGAAGCGGTGTCACATTCCAACCAAACGGAACGCTATATTCTAGACGTAAGTGTCCAAGACAACAAGGAAACATTGAATGTAGTTTCTTTATTCTACATTTCATGCGAGATATAATTAATAGTGGTATACAAGTCCTAGGGAAAAAAAATTATATACATATGGATATAAATGAAGTTAGATTAGAGTAGGTACAATTTGAAAATAGATACGTCATTTTTAGACAGAGATAGTAGATAAACGATTGTACAAAATAGCTTAAATATAAATGATCTTGTAAATACCTTGTAATTTCAATATACATCAATTTTTGTATGCAATCAAGGCCTTGTTATAATGGATAACACAAGGGACTAGCCATCATGTGAGAAATCAGAAATTTTTGCAATTTTTTTTGTGCAATACCGATTTTCCATGACGGCTTTCGCCAAAAACAGTCGTGGTGGTGATGTACATAGACCATCATTCCACGATGGTTTTCTAAAAAACTGTCATAGAATTTGTAGTTTCCATGACAATTTTTAAGAAAACTATCATAGAAACTCTAATCTTTCATGACGGTTTTTCAAAAAATCATTGTGAAAGAGGTCGTCCTATACCCCCAAATTGACGCCTATTTTGAGGTTCCACGATAGTAAAAACTGTGGTGAAAACTTGAATTTTGTACTACAACTGAAATTTTCATGATGGCTTTTTAACCAATATAAAATTTTTCCATAATGGTTTTAAACCGTCATAAAATTCTCAGTCTGTAGCAGTGAACCCATTTACAAAGTAGCTAGAACAGTCTTGCTAATGCAAATAAACTATAGTTTAAAGAAAAAAGTGGAGGTAGATAAGAGACTACAATTGAGGCCTAATTTCTAAAAAGCCTTTAACTCTACACTACAGTTGTGTAGCGACATGTAATTAATGGAAGCCCATTTAACTACCCAGACACAAATCAGTAGTTAAACCGCTAAAAAAAAAGGCGGCGCTAAATTAATTTTGTCTCCCTCCTCATCCACCAAAAACACACCCAGGAAAAACATTGATGCCCTGAGTCCCTGTTCTTCCTTTCAAAAAACTTCTTAGTTCTTGTTGCTCTCTTCCTCTCTCTCTCAAACATTTCTCTCCCTCTATCGCGGCCATACACATTCTTCTGGTGACCGCTGCTCACTTTGCCGATGGACATCACCCCCACACTCACACCATTGTTGACCTTTAAATCTAAATCAAATTGCAATTGGGTTCATACCAGCCATAGCCAATGCCACGACAACTACCACTTCGCTTGCGTTTGGTTTCCGCTATCGTGCGCCCATTGCGAAGCACTTCTTATCCTACGCTCTTCACCATCATCTTCGTCCTAGTCGTCTCTCGCTTTTGGCTTTGCAAATCACGATTCTCTCTCTGTCCTCAATGTCTGACCGTTATTTTGCTCATGGGATAGTCACCCTTCTTTAGGATAAAGGCAAAACCCACAACCCCACTTTGTTTCTCCAAGACTTACTTATGTCTGTTTGATTATCGAGAAAAGAAATGATTTTGAATGAACTTAGAATCCATTTTTTTTATTATTTGATTGTTTTTTTGGTGGGGTTATGATATTTCCTCTGTACGTTAATCAAGAAACGATTTTTTTCTTCCATTCTTTTGTTTTTGGAGGTGGGTTTTGTTTGATTGTGATGGGTTTTGATTGTTGATTAAAGATTAGTTGAAATTTGCATCAACTAACTATATATATATATAGATATATCGGTGGTTTGTTTGTTGTTGTTGTTGTTGCTGGCATTGAAGGTGACTGATTGTGTGTTTCTTTCTGATAGTTAGGAAAAATCATGATTTTGGTAGGCTTATCAATTAGATTTTCTGGTAAAGAGAGGGTTTCTAAAAGCAAAAATGCTTTGGAATGTTTTTGGCGTTAGATTTAGAAAGATTCTTTTCCAGTTTCCCACGGTAACAAGGGCGATTTCTAACATCTAGTCTAGTTCTAAAAATGTAAGCCAAACCATTATTATTCTTCGTCCACTTTTGCAATCCTGTTTGTTTCAGATTTCTTCTTAGCCATCTCTCTCTGTCTCTGTGCAAAAGCCCCTTTGCTTTGCTTCATTTAAAGTGCCAAGTACTCTTCCTTTATTTTATTCTCTCTCTCAAATTTTGGATATGCGATCCTGACGATTTTCCTATTAAATTAGTTTCTCTTGCTTAAGCCAAACTCTTTGTATTGATTTTCTTATCGAATTAGTTGCTATCATTGTTGGTATACTTACTAAATGATTAGCAAGCAATTATTCGTTTCTCTGCTATAATGGTACGTTAATGTTAATACTAGTAACTATATATATATATATATATATATAAGGCTTTAAAGGAAGCTCCAATGGGAAAATGTGGACCAACAACTAAACCTAAAGTTGAAAAAGATAGAGCTAAAGGAATACGACCAAAAGTGGAATATAATTTGAAAGGACAAGCATATGATGTTATGTTTTGTTATGCTTATGTCATGTTAAGTCATGTTATGTTATGATTGTGTCATGATCAACGTATGATGTATGTAATATTTAAAGCATATTCTTTAATCACCGTCAGGCTAAGCATGATTATGATTTATGGTTTATGATTTACAAAATTGTGATGCTGTGTAGTGATAAGTCATACTCTATACTGTAACGCCCGCCTAATTTGATGTAACGGATAATGTTATATTAATGATGACGTTAAATGTTATATTAATGACGATGATAAGTGTTATACTCATGATATGTGTTATGATATATGATAAATGGTGCTAACCATTTTTTTATTCTAAGTGTTATGACAGGTGACGCTCGCGTGGAATTGATGTGCTCAAATGTTCATGTCATTAATGTTATGTGTTTAATTATATTTTTATGTATAATTATATGTTATGAATGATTTATGGGAGTTAAGACAGATCGGCAGGCCGGACCATTCG